>SNQJ01S0015394.1:0-12062 GCA_010110895.2 Picea sitchensis
TCCTGTGAAACGACGTTTGAGGGGGTCCGATGTTTGTCGTTCTTCCGACAATAAAAAGTGCCAATTACGACGAATGCGCCGTCGGAATTTGACCCAAATGCACTAGTGCCTGGTGGGTTTATAGGTCCCACGAAGTCAATGGCCCATTTCTCAAATGCTTGTAGGGTCAACTGTGGTGCTAATGTAATTTCATCTCTTTTGGACGGTTTCCCAACTCTTTGGCATACATCACAGGCTCTGTAGTAGTCCTTAGTGTATCTGTGTAAGGTAGGCCACCAAAGGCCAGCTCTAAGAACCTTCTATGCAGTTGTTTTCCCTACGTAGTGTCCTCCTGCAATTCCTTCATGAGCTTCGGCGAGGATCAATGGTCGTTTTGCCTCCATAACATCTCCTCAGTATCTCATCAGGTCCCATCTTGTATAGTTGTCCAGCTAGAAGTGAAAAGTTGTTTCTTCTGGGGAATTGTATAGTCACTAGGTGCCATTCCTGTTGAAAGGAACTGGACTATCTCTCTGAAGTGGTCATCAATATTTCTAATGGCCAGTAACTGTGCATACGGTAGTGTATCCTCCAAACTAGTGGGCTCTTCTCCATGTTCCAACCTCGACAAGGGGTCAAGACCTTTGTTCATTCTTCCTGGCTTAACCACAATCTCAAAATCATATTCCTGAAATAGCAGAAGCCATCTGCATATTCGCCCCCCCAACACTGGCTTGTTGACTAGGTATTTCAGCGTGGAGTGATCAGTGAACATTTTAAAGTGTCCCCCCAACAAGTAGTGGCAGAACTTCTGCAACGCGTACACCATGGCCAACCCTTCTCTCTTAGTAGTGGTGTAGTTTATTTCTGTTGTTGATAGCTTCCTGCTAGCAAAAGCTAACGGATGGTCGATGTCCCCTGTTCTCTGTTGTGCTAACACAACTCCTAATGCAATGGAAGATGCATGAAATTCCTTGCTCCAATTTGGAAAAACCAGAATAGGCGCAGTAACCATCTTTTGTTTCAGTGTGTCGAAGCTCTGCTGGCATTCTTCTGTCCAACTAAAATGACGGTCTTTCTTCAAGAGCTTCTCCATGGGTGCTGTAATCTGGGTGTATCCCTTAATGAACTTCCTGTAATATCCAGTATGTCCCAGCGCAGTGCACAACTGCTTGACTAAAGTGGGAGGGGGTAGATCAACTATGATGGAAATTTTAGATGGATCTACCAGCAATCCCTGCTTGCATACAATATGACCTAACAACACTCCAAATGGTGAGAAGAAGATGCACTTCTTCAGAATCAATGCAATCTAACATTGCATGCATTTTTCCAACATTAGGCTTAGACATTCAATATGATTTTTCAACAAACTAAAAACAGTCCAATCGTCAAAATATGCTTCTAGAAATTTATGCAAAAACTCCTTGAACGCTTCGACCACCACCCTGGAAAAGATGGCTAGGGCATTCTTCAATCTGAAGGGCATCATTGTATACTGATAGGATCCCCATTCTGTTGCAAATGTGGTTTTATGGTGATCTTCCTTGGCAATCCTGATCTGATGTTATCCTGAAAATCCATCTGTAAAAGAATATACCTCCTGGCTGCCCACGTTATCCAACACTTCGTCAGTGAATGGTGTAGGGAAGGGGTCATTCAAACAGGCATCATTCAACTTTCTTAGATCCACACATATCTTAGTCTCTCTTGTCTTATTGTCTTGTACTACCATAGGGCTAATCCATTCTGATTCTTCGACAGGTTCGATAATCCCTGCTTCCAGCATTATGTCGAGCTCAATCTTCACTTTCTCCTTATATTTAGGGTTCAACCTGTAGGGTTTCTATCTGACTGGTTTTGCATCTGGTTTCAAAGGGATCCTCATCTCTCCCATAGGCCCTTTGATGCCCTTCATATCAGTGAACTTGGTCGGAAACAAGTCCTGATATTCATGCAGAAGCTCTGTAATCTTGTCAATGGTAGCAACATCCTAGTAATCCCCAACATTGGCGAGCTTCGGTGTCTCCTCTGTTCCAATATTGACTTTCTTAATCTTTATCGGTTGTCCAATGAAAGGTAGCTCAACTCCTGGTCCTTCCACATCTATTTGGCCTTCTGTTTCCGCGATGTTCACCTTCCAGGGATCATCGTCTTCATCGACATTGATGTTCTAACAGCCTTGCAGTTTCTAGAGAGGCGTAGTCCATCCGTCCTCTTCTTGTTCCAAAGGGAGGCTAGATGCCTCCTAAAATAATTTGTCTTACAATCTGTAATGCTTGATCTACTGAAGGATATTGAATTTCAAATAAGAAGTTATTTACAAAATTCTGAGTCATACCTTTCCAATCTGTAGTGATGAGGCAAAACTCTGCTTGAAGGTACCAGTTGATAGGGGTTGTGTCTAGCATGTTAATAAATTTGTGCACCCACTGTTCTTGAGGAATGTCGCTCCGGGCCTCTTCACAGCTTCACACATGGTCCTTTGGGAAGCTTCAACCTGTGTACCTTACTTCGTAGCTTTTTGCTTGTGCTGAGAACCGCGCTGTCATCAAAGTACGACATTGTACCCAATCTATAATGTGTCCCCCACCATCTTGTTGGTGTTGATTTCAAAGCATCATCCATTGCCAACAATCTATGTTGTGTTAGTACACTTGTTTCAAAGTCTGACAAGAAGGTTTCTAAAGGATTCAGGCCATCAAAGGTGGGTAAGTTACTTATTGTTATGTCGATCCAGTGAACTTATCTAGTTAATCTAGCACATCTCCTTGTAGATACTTCATACATCTAGTTCTACCAGTTCTCCGGTGCTTCTTCTGAATCTGATGAACACACATTGTCACTTCACCAGCTTAGGTTCCCATCCATCGTAGGATTAATGTAATTCTGTTGTCTGGCTGTTAGTTTGTATATGTTTTCCAGTTCGTATACGCAGTCTTCTTCTCTAATGGGCTCTGTGTATCACTGACCTTCATCTGGATCTAAGGGTGCAATGACCCTAAGGCCATCTCATTCAAATGTCATATGTATTTTCTTTAAATCAACCATAGTGGAATTATTGAAGGCCCAATCAATTCCTATCAGCGCAGAGTAAGGACAACTACCATCAACTATCTCAATTACCTCGAAGTCTGCAAACGTTCTGACTCCGTCGGTGTCCATAGGGACATGCTCCAATCATCCAAATGGGCTGACAACTTGATGGTTATCCATCCTGAGCCTGATAGGGGAGTAGATCAACTTAGGTTTTCCCATCAATGCCCAATTTTGCTTCGCCATGACATGGACATAGTGGTTGTAGACGTCCCAGATGTGTGGGGGATGCTATTGTCCAGGAAGTTTTCCTCGGAATTGGGGGGTACTGTTGAGATGGACCTCACCTATGTGAATATACCTTTGAAAGATGGAACTATTGGCCATCTCTAGAATGTACCTGTGATTACAACTCATGTGCAAGAACCTAATGTTTCCAGCAAAGATGACAAGGCACAAGATGAAATAATACAAACTCTTCATAAATATTCTCCAGAAGATATGCCTTTTAAGGTAGAAGAAGACTTTGATCAAATTAAATGGCCCAAGAAAGAAGAATATCAACAACTCCTAGACAAGTTTAAAAGAAAAGAAGTTAGGACTGTGAAGATACTAAAGAAAGAAGAAGATGATGTACATATCCGTCCATCCCAGCAAGAAGTGTTCACAGCAGAATCCCACCCTCCCCCCTCTGCACAATACACCAGGGTCGTCCAAGGGACAACCAAATACAAGGTCAAGAAATACAAGGAAGGAGACGTAGTATGGATGTGGGACACCTAGAAAGGAGAGCCAACTAATGTCAAGGGAAGCAATCAGTCATGGCTCGGGCCTTTCAAAGTCGGAAGAGAATCAGTTGATGACTCCTACTATTTGTCCACTTTGGAAGGAAGAAGGCGCCCATTACCGATCAGCGGGCACCTCCTCAAAGCCCACCAAGGTGGGGGGACCTGACTTCACAGGTGAGTACAGGTAAGTAGGCATTTTGCATTCGTGTATTATACCATTTACATTGCATGTTAGTTTTCTTTTACATTCACATTATTGATTGTTTTATTTCAGTCTATATATATCTATGTATGCTGGGTGGCATTACCACCCCAATTTTGTTACTGATGTTTCTATTAAGATCAAGCAGGTCAGCAGGTTATGCTAGAGATTTTGAGGTTCTCATGCACTCTACGGTGAGCACATGTCCCCGAGTTGGAGCCAGATGTTATCCCCCACTTTTATAGATAACTAGGAGATCATGTCTCGAGGCCCACAGGTCCTAGACATGGAGTACCGAGAGAAGGATTGACTTTAGCATGGCCCTGGAGGGCCCACCTTTTCTTTCTTCCAGCATCTTTGTCTTGTTAGCAGAAACAACATCCATCACCATCATCTTGGTCCTGTGTCAGAGATGGTTCTTCCTCCATGAGGTAATTAGTCCAGGTATCATGGTATGTGTCACTTTGATCATCAAAACCCTTGAATATGTGCATTTGATTCCTTTTATTTCTAACGACTGCTTGGATCTTACACTTTACCACTTGACTATATTTGGGGGGATTGACAGGGTGCCCTAGCAAGCCTATGTCTGTAGGTTTTGGTTTGCCACTAGGAGGGACTTCTGAAAAGCCATCGTCCGCTCCCATCACAACACCACTTTTTCATCTTGTTTCCTACTCACCTGTCCCATTCCACTTGTCCGGGCATTGGGTTGACATATTTTCAGGACTGCACCTTATCTCGTGGGAAGAAGGGGATAAAGGCCTAGAAGGTAAAAGAAAGTTGGTAAAAGATAAAAGCCTAAAGAATAAAACCTCAAGATGTTTCGCCCAGGGATCCCCAAGAAAGTAATAAAAGGCTTCTCAGCAAGAAACAAGAGGGACCCGAAAAAAATAATAAAACAAGACCTGATCAGAGGATAGGGGGTCTCATCACGAGCCAACCTATTAGGTCCATGGGTTCCTAGCAGTATGACATTACCACCAGTTGGTTACCATGCCAGGGTAGTGACTCTTGGTTTCATAGCCAAGGGAAAGGGAGTCTCATCACAAGCCAACCTTCTCATTTTTGTGAAAGTACTTGTGGGTAACGCTGTCACCACTGGTCACCATGCCAAGGTAGTGTCCCCTGATTAGCTCTTGAAGAAAAAAGGCAATAAAGAACAAAAGAATAAAAAAAAATAAGAATAAAAGGCATGAATGGGCTTGGAAAAAATTGCATCCAGGACAGGTACAACTCGCCTTCTACAAAGACACCCATAGGTAAAGTTTTTGTATCCTCTTCCCTTATTGCACCCACCTGCTTGGACATCCCTTGACCACATCACCCACTTACGTGGCTTAGATGAGGTCTTTTCCGGGAACTTTCCTCTGCCAATGGACACTAGCCCAATAGGACGCCTTGTCCTTTTCTCCAAACTTATATTACAGGCTTATGTAATGTCTTTGATCTTTTGACTGATGTATTAGGGATTTTATGCACATGTTTAAATATATTGATGATGAGATGTGATTGACATTGCTATGATCCCTGTGATTGATGAGCCCATGGAGGGCGTAGATGTTGATGTGCAGGATCATGCCCAACGGACAGGTACCATTTGGACCGATACACATGTGGAGATGACCAGTTCATACCTCCATGGGGTTGAAGAGCCCATTAGATGGATGTTGAGACCCCATCAGGGGCCAGAGACAGGACATAGATGGATCGGGGGATTTGCACCAAAGGAGAGAAGGACGTTCCACTAGAGGCACCCTGACAGAGCTTGACCTAGGGAGGTTGACCCTTTTTAGAGGAACGCTGGCCTTGGAAGGCCTAGGACGTCACCCATGATGATCATGACGTCATCCAGCCTTATGGACGTCTTGGGATGAAAACTTGGCAGATTTGGCATGTGTCGCAGGATGGAGAAGCCCAAGGAGGGCTAACGTTTTGCTCCAGGATGCCCCATTTTCCCTAGAAGGGGCTAATGTCTCCCTCAGAGGGGCTTGACATCTCTCTTTAGCTTGATTAGGTTTTAATTTTGAGCATTTAATGTAAAACAATATGATTTTAGTATTTTGGCCTTGTCGGCCTTTTTCATGACCTAAAATGTAAAATTAGGTCATGGTACTGTATAAATGGAGGATTTTCTCCTTCATTTTTTCATCATCACTCATTCACTCATTAGTGAGGTCTGAAATTTGCGCTATACTTGGGTTATTTGGCTGAAATTGTGAGGCACACTTGTTGAAGGAAGATTTTCTTGGCATATTTTGGTATTTTTCTTGATGGAAGGTGTTACAACTAGGGTTTGCTATGTTTTTTCTTGGTGATATGTAAGTATTTTTCTGCAAAAATTCTTGATTGAATGGTTGCATTACTTATTTCTTGCATATATTTATAATTTTTCTGAATAAACCCTAGATGACAAGCACACATGGCAGGTCCTTGTCTCATGTCCCCATTAAGAGATTTTTCAGCCATTGTTTGAAGGAAAGAGCCTAGCCGTAGCTACACTCTTACTCTCTCTTCATTTTTCTATCCATTACTATTCACAAGCTGAGAAGAAGGAGACGCACCAAAGCCTAGTCCTTCTACACTTTGGGTCGATTTTTCTAGGGTTTCACTGGTAGAGCCTTGTTGTAGCAACACTTTGCTTCATCATACCCTCTTGTCTTGGTTTTATGTTATTTCTTCAGCTAGCCGTGATTGCCATTGACTTAAGGAAGGAGGAGAGAGCACCGAGGCCTAGTTCCCCTACACCAAGGTGAGCCTCTCTCCCCTAGGGTTTTGACTTTGAGGCCTTTCTTTAGCAACACCTCAAAGCCTCTCCCTCTAGTCCTTAGTCGTATTATCTTCTCATCCTTTAGCTCTTGCGTCCTTCACTTTTGACCCCATTAACCCTAAGGCACTGACCTAAAGACCTCTTGCTTTGAAGTGAACTTGATCACAACCATTTTCAAAACCTTGAATCAAACCCTAGCTTAGAAACTAAACTAACTAACCTATTGTTGTCGTCATCTTTAGCTATAGTATCATTGGTGTAGCTAACGTTTTCATTATAAGCAATTGAATGGTGGTTAAAGGCATTAATTGAATGAAGTATTGATTTGTTACATTGAATGCCACATTGTTTTAGCATTTATTGAAGAAGTGACATATTTATCATTGCTATTTTATAAACATTGACTTCGTCAATATTTATTATCCAATTGCTTATGAGTGTATCATATATTCATTGATTTATATGAAGTACTAACCAAGTGAGCACTTTGCATATATCAGTTTTCTTGTTGCTTTGTCTTGGGCAAGTGTATTGCTTCTTTGGGGGTTATACTTTATTATTGTTTGCTAGCCGAACTTTCTGATCAAGTGGTGACTTGTGAGGGGGGGAACTTAACTTTATCCTATAATCCTTTGCCTTCTCAAAACCCCAGGTCACCGGGGATGTCTCCCCTGGGCCTTACCACCCTAAATAGAAAGAATCATCCCATTGAGGTGACATTGGGTGGGATTGGTTCCTGTTACGCCAGTTTGACTCTTGAACTTCTAGCCTTTAATCCTTGCTACAAACTGTGAGATAACAAGCCCTCCAAGCAAGGAGGCTCCCAAGATTTCCT
This sequence comes from Picea sitchensis, assembly GCA_010110895.2. NCBI lineage: Eukaryota > Viridiplantae > Streptophyta > Pinopsida > Pinales > Pinaceae > Picea > Picea sitchensis. The sequence continues at coordinate 7,611 of SNQJ01S0015394.1, forward strand.
CTCCCTCTACCTGAAACCTCATCCTCTTTCTCTCTCTCAAACTCTTGGAGTGAACAAATGAGTGAATGACCTCTCCTTTGCCCCTTGCACCCTCCTTTAGGAAGCACAAAGAAACCTAAAATTTGGGTGGATGAGATCATCTCATCTCATCCCTAATCAATGGTTGAGATCATCTCATCTAAATCTCAACTCAAAACCCACTTTACTTAAGTTTCCATAGTTTCACTTTATGTCCCTTAATTCACCCACAAAGTGAATTAATTGTCATTTTAGGCTAAATTGACCAAATTTCATTTTTGACTTAAATCTCCTAAGTCAAAGTTAAATTAGACATAAAGTACATGGTACAAGGTACAAAGTACTTCCCTCATGTGTTTAGAAGCTCACAAACACAAGGGGGCCACTTTCCAAGGTACCAAAATCTCAACATTTTTGACCAGTTAAGGGGTGCTACAATTTTCTCCAAGATTGACTTGAGGTATGGATACTATCAAGTCTATATTAAGTATGTAGACATCCACAAAACAACCTTTAGGATGATATATGAGCACTATAAATTTGTGGTGGTGCCATTTAGGCTTACAAATGCGCTGCCCACCTTTATGTGCTCAATGAATAATGTGCTCAACAAGTTCTTGGACAGATTAGTGTTGGTTTTCATTGATGATATCCTAATATTTTCTAAGATCAAGGAAGAGAAAGAAGAGCACATCGGGTTGTTAATTCAAGTGCTGAGAGAACAAAACTCTATGCAAATTTTAGTAAGAGTGACTTTTTCCAAAAGCAAAATCACTACTTAGGCCATGTCATCTCTGAGGAAGGAGTGGCAGTTGATCTTGATAAGATCAAAGCCATTATGGATTGGCCTACACCAAAAGATGTCGCTGATATCAAATCCTTTATGGGCCTAGAGGGCTACTATAGAAGGTTTATAAACGAGTTTTCCAAGATTGGATATCCAATCACCTCCCTTCATAAAAAGGAAGTTAAATTTGATTGGACAGTAGAATGTGGAGAGAGTTTTCAGCAGTTGAAACACCTTTTAACCAATGCGCCTACGCTGAAAATTGCAGACCCCAACAAGTACTTCCTTGTGTGTACAGATTCCTACAAGGAAGGACTCAGAGGAGTCCTCATGTAAGAAGGGAATGTGATTTTCTACGAATCTATAAAACTAAATGAACAAGAAGTAAATTATGTGACACATGACTTGGAATTGGTTGCCATAGTACATGCTTTGAAAATGTGGAGGCATTACCTCCTAGGCAGAAGATGCATACTTATGACAGACCATAGTGGGATGAGATATTTGTTTGACCATCCAAAACTCAATGCTAGGCAAGCTAGGTGGATGGCCCTTCTTAGTGAATTTGATTTTGAAATCAAACACATTAAAGGAAAAGAGAATAGGGTGGTTGACGCCCTCAGTAGAAAAATGAAAGTAATTCACTTGGAAACTATAAGCACCTGTGAATCAGACATCAAGGAAAGGGTTAAAAGTTAAGGGTAAACCATATATTAGAGGACATGTTAAGGATGCATGTGATGCATCAACCCAAGAAATGGAAATAATACCTACGACTGGTAGAATTTGCCTACAACAATGACTATCATAAGTCATTGAAAATTAGTCCTTTTGATGCTCTCTATGGTAGACAATGAAATATTCCAATCAATTGGGACAATCCAGTGGACAAAATTACACTTGGACCATATATGTTAAAATAAATGGAACAACAAGTAATTCAAATAAAACAAAATCTGAAGGTGGCACAGGATAGATAGAAAATCTATGTAGACAGAAATAGGACTCCTAGAGAGTTCAAAGTAGGGGATCATGTGTATCTTTGAATCAGACCCAGAAGAAGTTCCTTGAGAATGGGAACTTTTGCCAAGTTGGCACCTTGGTTTTGTGGACCCTTTGAAATTTTGGACAGAGTGGGACTTATAGCATATAGATTAGCACTTCCTCCCACCATGAAAGCACATAATGTTTTCCATGTTTTGTTACAAAAGAAATATATACATGATTCTAATCATATAATTGACTGGTCTATGATCCAGGTGGAACAAGAGGGAGAATTCCTACAAGAACCATAATGCATACTACATATGAAATAAATCCCACTCATGAACAAAACCATTTCATAGGTCAAGGTGCAATGAAAACACTTTGTTCCAGATGAAGCTACATGGGAAATGGAGGATGCCATGAAACATGCATACCCGTTTCCGTTCCCTGTTGTACATAAAGATCACAATGACAAGTAGAACACCGTGAACAGTGTTCCTTTAAGGGGGGCAGGATTGTAATACCCATGTTTTCCCCAACTTGTAAATATAATTGTATTATTGCTAAAATACTATGGATAAATCTGTTATGTGTGGATTTCGGGAAATGATGAACCTTTGCTAAAGAAGGTAATGTGGATATTTTTTTATGAAATAAAATGAAAATTGTTGAATAACTGTTGAATGTGTTCCCTATACATATTATGTTTCCATGAGAGGGAATAGTGAGGGGAACCAGTAATGGTTGAGATGACCCCTGCCAGGCTAGTACTTTGTTGGATTTAAAAATGCTCAGACCCATAAAAGTCCTTTGTCCAAGAGGATTTAATTACTAGTCAAAATGGTGGTTGGGTAGTCCTCCTTAGAAATCAATGAGATAATGAGAAGAGTTCTCATCTATAAGTTTCTGATCTGACCCACAAATTGGGGGATTTAACCTGCGAAATATTCTTGTAGAAAGCAAGAAAAAGAGGGAAATCATTGGCATAGGAGGGGAGGATGCACACGAATGGGTCTGGGTACCAATTCTGAAGAGGAAGAGCATGTGAAGCTATCTGGTTCTAAAGAGAACTGAGAAAACATATTGTTCCAGGTAATGGAAATATTGGGAAATGTATTCAAATCAAGCTGATAAATGGGTCTGCAAAGAATTTGAGAGATTGAGTGAGCAATCGTAGCAGGCCCCCTTGCTTGGTGGAATGAAGAATGGGTTGCCAGGTTCCCATGGGATAAGGAGAGTATCATTTGTTCCTTGTTGTTTGTTGAGAAAAAGAAGAGATTCCTCCCATGGAATCATACTCTAGATAGGGGGTGGCCAGCTGTGATAATGTCAAGATTAGTTGTGCCTATGGTTGGCTGGAAAGTGGTACACCCTTAAGCAATTTCCAGCAATTTCTAAATTTCAAATACATGTTTTTTGTGTCTTGTATTGCCATGACAAGTTTATTAAATATTATGGAATTCATGTGCTAGTTTTTTGAAGAGTTTGTCATTTTATTCAAATAGTGGAATTGTCACTCTAATTATTTGGTTGGCTGTGGAATTTTGAAATAAGATATGGAAAACATATTTTGTTGTTGGATTTCTACCAGACTTTGTTTTGAAAAGGGAAGTTGTTAGTAATTGTTTGTCACTCCAAGTATGAACAGGGTGTTCGATGGTCCCGTATAGTAATCTATGTGAAAAAATCCCTAAGTTAATAATAAAAGACTAAGCCACTAAATCCCTCACAGGAAAAATTGGTAATAGGGAATGCAATTGTTGATATAAACATGAAGACTAGTCCACTGGCCTTGGCCATTTTTTTGGCCTAGAAACTCTACTAGGCTTCTGAATTAGAGAGAAGTTCATATCTATCTTTAACCTTAGGAGGATATTAAGCCAAACATTGAAGAGAGGTAGAGTATCTTAAAAAATTAAATAATAAGAAAAGAAAAAGAAATAAAATTCAAGCTCATAATTTGGAATAAAAAGAAATTAAGAATTGGATGTGTTATCCCCCATTTCTAGGGATAACTAAGGATATGGTGTCTCTAGGACCTGTTATCCCCGTTTTCTAGGGATAACTAGGAGATCATGTCCCGAGGCCCACAGGTCCTAGACATGGAGTACCGAGAGCAGGATTGACTTGAGCATGGCCCTGGAGGGCCCATCCTTCTTCTTCTTCGCCAAACTTGTCCTATTAGCAGCAATAGCTTCCATCACCATCGGCTTGGACTTGCATCAGAGAGGACTCTTGCTCCATGAGGTAATTGGTCCAAGATATCATGGTATGTGTCATGTTTGATCATTATAACTTTCTTATATATGCATCAGGTTCCTTTCATTTATGACAAATGCTTGGATCTTACACTAATCCACTTGACCATTGTTGGGGGGATTAGCGAGGTACCCTAGCAAGCTTGTATTTATGGGTTTTGGTTAGCCACCAGGGGGGATTTGCAGAGCCATCGTCCGCTCCCACCATTCTATCACTTTACATCTTATCTCCCATACATCCATCCCACTCCCCTAGTTCAACCATTAGGATGACCTTTGAGGGTTACATTTTGTCCTGTGGGAAGAAGGGGTTTAAGGCCAGGGGGTAAAAGCAGCTGGTAAAAGATAAAAGCCATAGGAAATAAAACCTAGAGATGCTTCGCCCAGGGATCCTCGAGAAGG
>SNQJ01S0015394.1:12072-60671 GCA_010110895.2 Picea sitchensis
TTGGGCTTAGCCACCCTAAATAGAAAGGACCTCCCCATTGTGGTGACATTGGGTGGGGTAGGTCCCTGTTACGCCAGTTTGACCCTTATCCTCTAGTCTATGACCTAAACTACAAATTGAGCGATAACAGGACCTCAGGTTGCAGACATGGAGTACCGAGAGATGCATTGACTAGTAGTGTCGACATACATAGATGGAGACACGTTTCACCACCATATATCTCTGATACATCATGATGGCATTCACCACATCAACTTGTTTCTGGAAGACAATGAGTCTTTCTCCATGAGGTACAAGTCAAGTATTGTGATAGGTATCACTTTAATACTTGAGGCATTTGAATATGTTTCATTAAATATTCTCTTGATTATAGAATGTCTTCTTGGAAAGTATGTTCTTTCCATTGTTTCACCTTGGTGGTTGACATTGTGCCCTAGTAAATGGTCACCCTTGAGGAAAGGTTTTCTATTGGGAGGTCTCCTTTATGAGTCATCATATCATTCTCGATCATACTTGTCACTTTCCACACTTCATCTTTTTTCATTTCCCCCATCTTTTGGGATTTTCAGGTGTACTAACCCAAGAAGGGATTTACCTCAATTCATAGGAAAAAGGGGTTGAAGGCCCAGAGCAAACATAGCTGGCAAAAGATTAAATCCAAACCATAACCTTATAGATGCTCGCCCAAAGAGGTATTTATAATAATGAAACTTTTCTCCTAAAATAATTTGAAGACCTACAAAAGCAAACTCGCAGTATATAGATGTCTCGCTTGTTGAGGTGTATGCACTTATGCGACATCCCTTTCTTTCCATGCATATGGATCTCTATGTACCTCTAGCTTCAAGTGATGTTGTGGTACTCTTTTCTTTCCATGTCTTATAGTACCCAATTGTTTTGGAATTTAATTAATTAATGGCAATGAAATGGGCTTGGAAAAAGGTTGCATTGAAAATGAAGGTGCAACACACCCTCTACAAAGGTGCCCATAAATGAGACAACACGAACCCTTGTATGTCATGAACCCCATGCCCAAACATTTTACCCCCATCCACTTCATCTTCTTTGCATGAATTAGAGAGGGTACACCTAGGTAACACTCCTTGACTTGAGGAATGTCTTACCCAATATGTCACCATGACAACCCTCCCATACCTAAGCTTAGCAAGTTGCATAGGGTCTTTGAGCACTTGTTTAATTTGAAAGGTAGTTTTGATAGAAATGTTTAGGTGACTCTTGTATTAAATGTGATTTTACTTGGCATGATAAATTTGACTTGAGACCCTTGGAGGGAGCATTCATTTTTCTTTGCAACAACTTGCTTGGTGGATGATTTTGGAGGAATAACCTAGCTAGGGCCTTCATTGGGGCTTGAATACCACATAGTGGATTTCATTACCCACACCTTAGTAGCACCTAGATGATGAAAGTTACCTTTGGAGGCAAGATAAGGCACCATGGACGATGGGACCTAGCCCCTTTTAGCCCAACGTTTGACCTTGGAGGGTCAAAACGTCCTCTTCTAGGGCTTGGCATCACTTTTGGGGCTAGAGTTTGGTGATGGTGGAGATGACTTGATGGAGTATTGGCCTGTTTTGATGGGGAGAAGCCATTGTACAGTGACACATGGCCTTTGGATGCCCAACAACTCAACGACTTGATAATAATGCCAAAACGTCACCCTCTAGATACATGACATCATATTTTTAGGGTTTCTTTTATGTAAAATTCAAATTATTATTGTAAAGAGGAAAAATCAAGGAGATCGACCTCCTTATTTTGTGTTTTACCCTAAATAAGTGGACAAACGCATTTTACATGACCTTGTATAAATAAAGGTCATTTGACATTTCATTTTCATAACATTCTCACTTGAGAATAAGACATACTTGGCTGAAATTTTCTCCCTCTTTGGGCATTTGGTCTATCTATCTCTCTTGTGAAAATTTTGGATGCTTATCTTGTATATTGTTGAGCTAAGTGGTGTGCTACCTTCTTGGAGAATTCTCTTTCGAATTTTGATGAAATTTGCTTGGTAAATGAGGGTTCTATCTTGCTATCCTGTGGAATTGGTAAAGAAGTTTTTGCATTTATTGGTAATTTCTTCTTGTTTCATCTTGTTCTTGTCTAAAAACCCTTGGAGGAGTATAAGGGAATACACCCTCCACCAAGTTGTAATGTTCCCAAGCCAATTTTTTTGCTGGGAACACTAACTGCCCTCTGTTAACTGTTGTTTAGCTGTGTGTTTGCAGGTTACTCTTGGAGTTACGTTTTAGGGTTTGTGTATTCAGTTATCAAGAATGTGCATATATATATGAAGATGCCAAAATATAGAAATATAAGATATAGCAAGAAACACCAGATATGGAACCAAACAACACAGATCTGACCTTTATTTAGATAATATGAGAAACCTGATACAATAAGACTACAGATCTGGAATAATATCCAAGAGATCCTCTAGCTGGAATATGAGCTGCTACAAAATGCTCAAGATATGAAGATATAAGCCTCCACAGGTTGGATACAAGCTGAAGACCAATACAATATTAACTTATTTCCCTCCAGGGTCAAGTCCAAACCCCCTGGCTGAAGTTACGCCCTCCTGGATAACTGTGAAGACCCAATATTTCGGCCCTATTGCTGGAAGCCCTCAAATACCACAAAAAATAGTAGAATGATAGATCAGGGCAAGGTAAACCCCCTCCTGAAGTCTCAAGATGAAATACCAAGATCTGCTCTGCAATATGTTGAAACTCCAAACTAGATTGCGCCCTCCTGAAGACTGCCAAGACCCAATATTTTGGCCATGATGATGGAGACCTCCAAATACTCTGAAACTATCTAGAAAGATAGATCGGGGCAAGGTGAACCCCTAGGTGAAATATCTAGCTGAGATATGAAGTTTTTCCCTTCCAAATTGAGTAGATCTACTTTCCAATAACGCCCTCCTTCTCTCCAAATCTTGCCAATGCTTCAGAAAATCAAATGGTAAGGATAACTCTCTCAAAATGCATTAGAGAGGATGATCAAGGCCCTGCAAAGAAAACCCAAGTGTTCAAATGTCCAAAATCCTTCTCAAACTCTTGGATCAAATCTCCCTTCCATCAATGGTGCGCTCCCTTGCTAGAAACCCTCCAATTTACACCCTGTTGTTGCCCTGGATGGAAGATGGTACCTGTAGATGTTGTATAATGGTGTGGGTGGAGTATTTCATCCTCGAGACCAAGCTTGGAACAAGAGAGGTGGGATCTTTCACCACCGAGTTGTCCTCTAAGGTTTTTATTCTCAAAACCCTCAAAATTGTTGTGCTCTAGAGCCCAAAAGCAAAATGCAATAATAATCCAAAGGTGAGTGAGAGGTGCGCCCTAGCCTTTCCTTTATACCTCCAATATGTTTCTTTGTTGAGTTAGTTAACCCCTAGGGTTAACTCTTAGCTTACCCCCATGTGTTATATTCTTTCATTGAGTTACTTTTCCTTTTCCAAGTCAAATTAATATTATAATGTTGAGTTTAGTTGACTTCTCCCCATAGTGCAAGAGACTATAGTCTAGTGGGGATGACTAGACTACTAAGTCTCTCCAACCCTCTTCATCAAGAGGTGGGGGACATTACATTCTCCCCTGCTATAAATTGCTTGCCCACAATCAATTCTGAACCTGTCTCCTGTAATACATTTTCACTCTCCCAAGTAGCATCCTCTATAGGTAAGTCCTTCCATTTGACAAGTATTCCTTGATGCTCCTCCTCCTTATATTCTTCTCACGAACCTCTAATATCTCTTCTGGTATCAGTATCAATTTCCCTTCTTCATCTAAGGGTGGCAGTTCCTCAATTGGAGTGATGTGTTGGCCTATGGCTCTCTTCAAGCATGACAAATGGAAAACATTGTTTATTTTGTTGCCCTGTGGAAGATCAAGCTCATATGCCATGACCCCTACCTTCCTGGTGATCCTATAGGGTCCAAAGAATTGGGGTTGGAGATTTTCTGCTCTACTTCTTTTGATGGATTCTTGTCTGTATGGCTGGAGCCTCAAGTAAACCAAATCACCAACCTCAAAGGTGCACTCTACTATGTGCCTGTCTGCCTAAACCTTTTGTTGATTATGTTCCCTTTGCAGATGATCCTTCAGTTCTCTGAGTATGTCCTGACTCTGTTGAATCCAATCCTGAACCATAGGATCCCTGTTGTCACCAAAGACAATCTCTACAAAGGAGATAGGGTCATAACTATACAATTCTTTGAATAGAGACATCCCAATAGACATATGATGAGTGGTGTTGTAGCAGTGTTCTCCCAAATGTAGCCACCTAACCCATGCTTTTTGCTCCCCTGAATCATAATTTTGGAGGTGGCCTTCCACCCACTTGTTGACTATTTCTGTTTGACCATCAGTCTGGGGATGGTAACTGGTGCTAGGGGTCAAGGCCATACCAACCAACCTGAATAATTCCTGCCAAAAAGTGCTCATGAATTGGTTGTGTCTGTCACTCACAATGGTCTTGGGTAAACCATGTAGTCTAAAAATCTCCCTGAAGAACAATTCTGCAACCTGTGTTGCACTGAAGTCAGTGGCAATGGAGAAGAAGTGTGAAAACTTAGTTAACCTTTCCACCACTACAAAAATACCATCTTTACCCTATGTTTTGGGCAATCCTGTGATGAAGTCCATAGAGATGCTTTCTCATTTGTGCTCTGGGATGGGTAGAGGTTGTAATAGTCATGTTGGGTGTGTGTGCTCATCCTTGTTTACCTGACAAGTAGTTCATTCCTTGATGTGGCGCATCACATATTCCTTCAACCCTTTCCAAGAAAACCGTTCCCTTACCTGTCGGTATGTTTTGACAAATCCTTGATGTCCTGCCATGGGTGAATCATGGCATGCTTGTAGTACCTTGTCCTTAAAGGCTGACTCAAGAACAAAGAAAATTCGGCCCTTGTAGTAGATGATGTCATCCATTATTCTGAAGTTGTTATCCTATACCTATCCATCCATTAATTGACATGCAAATTGGTTCTTTGATTATTCCACTAGGAGGTGGGCCTTCCAGTCAACTGAGATATCAGCCATAGCATAAACCGATGGCCTCCTGGATAATGCATCTACCACTACATTATTCTTCCCTTTGACGAATTCAATGTCAAAATCATAATCATGTATCTTGCTAACCCACTTCTGTTGTCTCTCATTTAAATCCTTCTGATCCAAAAAGTACTTAACACTGTTGTGATCTGTCCTCACCACAAATTTCTCTCCTACCAAGTATTTCTTGAACTTAGCCAATGCGTTCATGATGGTCAACATCTCTTTGTCATAGATGGTATAAAGAAGCTCAGGACCCCTCAATTTTCGACTCTCGTAGACAAGAGGGTGTCTTTTCTACATAAGCACTGCTCCAATGCCCTCCCTAGAGGCATCACACTCCACTGTGAAGGGTTGTGCAAAATCTGGTAGAGCTAAGATTAGGCACGTACTCATTACCTTTTTCATTTTGTCAAAAGTCAACTCTGCCTCTGAACTCCATTTGAATGCTCCTTTCTTGGTCAAAACGATTAAGGGTGCACAAAGTTGTGAGACCCTTTGACAAACCTCCTATAGTAGCAACAAATGCCAAGAAACCCCTTCAATTCTGTGAGGGTCTTAGGTGTGGGCCAGTCAAGTATAGCTTGGATCTTCTCTTGGTGTACATGTACCCCTTTTACCCCAATGATGTGTCCTAGATAGATGACCTTTGTCATTCCAAATTCACATTTGGATTCCTTTGCATACAATGATTGTCCTTCCATAATGGCCAGAATCTGTTCTACATGTTGAATATGCTCCTCCCAAGTCCTGCTATAGATCAACAAGTCATCAAAGAATACTAAGAGGTACTTCCTTAATTGCTTGTTGAAGACATGGTTCATGCGAGATTGAAATGTGGCTAGCGCATTGGTCAATATGAATGGCATCACTAAGAACTCATAGTGGTCGTAGTGACATCTAAAAGCAATTTTGGGGACATCCTGCTCCCTCATCTTGATCTGATGATAGTCAGAGCGTAACTCAATCTTGGTGAAGTAAACAACCCCATGAAGCTCATCCAATAGCTCATCAATCCTCGGAATGGGATACATGTTCTTAATTGTTTTCTTGTTCAATGCCCTATAATCAATGCACATGCACATGGCCCCATCCTTATTTTTCACTAGTACCATCGAAGATGCAAAAGGACTGGAAATCGGTCTAATGTGACCCATGTCTAGCAGTTCTTTGTTAGCCTTCTCTATTTCATCTTTTTATTTCTTTGGGTGTCTATATGGAGTGGCAATGACAGGTTTTTATCCCTCTTCCTACTCTATGATATGCTCAAACCCCCTATCTAGTGGTTCTCCTGGTGGAATGGGTCCAAAAAMTTTGCTATGCTTGTGATGATCCTCTGAATTTCTGGTGAATAATGAGTCTCTCCTTTCTTATCCACATGTATTGATATTCTACATTCAACAGCATATGCAATGTCTTCTCTTCTGAAAATGGCCTCCATGTGCTTTGGTGTAACCACCCTAGGTGTGTTTCCTGACATGCTTTTGTTGGTGTCTAGTCCCTCCATGAGATCCACTAGCCTCTTTGTTTGTATACATTTCGGGCTCCTTTCCTCCATGAGTCAAATGTAATAGTACCTATGAGATATTATCATGATTGGAATTTACCCTCTCTAAGGTCTCCCTCAACTCACTCTGACCCCTGCACACTGCCTTCTGGTTTTCCTGTAGATTGTGCACTAATGCACTCTCTGTCTGAAGTATAAATTGTTGTAGTTCCTTTGCAAAGCTTGCTATGACTTGTGGCTCACTGTCCTCACCTGAACCTTCCATGTCTACCTCTGGTTTTCCTGTATGCTTCCTATGTCTACCCATTTAGATACCACTGAACTTTGGCATGCGTTAATCCCCACTGGCTGGGAGGATGAACACTCTGATACCACTGTAATTTTCCCAAGCCAATTTTTTCGCTGGGAACACTAACTGCCCTCTTTTAACTGTTGTTTAGCTGTGTGTTTGCAGGTTGCTCTTGGAGTTATGTTTTAGGGTTTGTGTATTCAGTTATCAAGCATGTGCATATATATTTGAAGATGCCAAAATACAAAAATACAAGATATAGCAAGAAACACCATATATGGAACCAAACAACAGAGATCTAACCTTTATTTAGATAATATGAGAAACCTGATACAATAAGACTGCAGATCTGGAATAATATCCAAGAGATCCTCTAGATGGAATATGAGTTGCTACAAAATGCTCAAGATATGAAGATATAAGCCTCCACGGGCTGGATACAAGATGAAGACCAATACAAGATTAACTTGTTTCCCTCCAGGGTCAAGTCCAAACCCCCCTGGCTGAAGTTACACCCTCYTAGATAGCTGTGAAGACCCAATATTTCGGCCATGCTGCTGGATGCCCTCAAATGCCACAAAACTCAGTAGAATGATATATCGGGGCAAGGTAAAGCCCCCCCTGAAGTCTCAAGTTGAAATACCAAGATCTACTCTGCAATATGATGAAACTCCAAACTAAATTGTGCCCTCCTGAAGACTGCCAAGACCCAATATTTCAGCCCTGATGATGGATACCTCCAAATACTCTGAAACTCTCTAGAAAGATAGATTGGGGCAAGGTGAACCCCTAGGTGAAGTCTCTGGCTGAGATATGAAGTTTTTCCCTTCCAAACTGAGTAGATCTACTTTCCAATAGCGCCCTCCTTCTCTCCAAATCTTGCCAATGCTTCAAAAAATCAAATGGCAAGGATAACTCTCTCAAAATGCACTAGAGACGGTGATCAAGGCCCTACAAAGAAAAATCAAGTGTCCAAATGACCAAAAGCCTTCTCAAATTCTTGGATCAAATCTCCCTTCCATCAATGGTGCGCCCCCTTGTTGGAAACCCTCCAAGTTACGCCCTGTTGCTGCCCTGGATGGAAGATGGTACTTGTAGTTTCTGTAGAATAGTGTGGGTGGAGTATTGCAACCCCGATATCAAGCTTGGAACAAGAGAGGTGGGATATTTCATCACCGAGTTGTCCTCTAGGGTTTGTATTCTCAAAACCCTCAAAATTGTTGTGCTCTAGAGCCCAAAAGAAAAATGCAATAATAATCCAAAGGTGAGTGAGAGGTGCGCCCTTGCCTTTCCTTTATACCTCCAATTTGTTCTTTGTTGAGTTAGTTAACCCCTAGGGTTAACTGTTAGCTTACCCCCACGTGGTCTATTCTTTCATTGAGTTACTTTTCCTTTTCCGAGTCATCTTAATATTATAATGTTGAGTTTAGCTGACTTCTCCCCATAGTGCAGGAGACTATAGTCTAGTGGGGATGACTAGACTACTAAGTCTCTCCAATCCTCTTCATGAAGAGGTGGGGGACATTACACAAGTTCATCTTAATTGTTATTGGATAAGTCATTTTTCAAGGTTTCTAGGAGGAGTAAAAGGGCTTACACCCTCCTAGATTTACCTTGTTGGATTTACTTGCTCTAGGGAGTAAAAGGGTTTACACCCCTAGAGACGTAGTGGATCCAACTCTTACATCTAAGACTCCATAAACCAATAGACTAGGAACTAATCTAAAATTTCATTGGAGAAACAAAATCATTGCATTGGAAAACATAATTTGTTGATATATTTCATTTGTCTAAATTGGAATAAATTCTACTTGCTATTAGATTGCTTGAGCCACTAGGGCATCTAGCTTATCCAAGGATTTTTTTCTGTTTCTATAAGAGGAAAAAAGGTTAATTAATTAATAAAGTGATTTTATGAAGAAATATTAAAAATTAAATTAAAAGTCATTATGTTGTTTGATACTTTGATGTTTGGCTTCTTAGCTAGAGAGCTCATGGTACTTGGGGATTTTGAGGTTTTTGACTGAATAAACCCTAGTGATCAACAAGGGAGTGAAATATTCTTCTGTTCTTGATCCAAGCTTGGCCAAGGAGGTGAAATATTCCTCCCTCGTCATTCTACTTCACCATTCTATTCAACTACATGTTTCAATCCTACAAGGAAGGAGTCAAGGTGCATTTCATAAGGATTTCTGCAAGAAGGTCGCATTGTTTGGAGGAGATCATTTCGTTTGGAGGAAAAGTGGGATATGAATCAATAATATTCTCTGGAGTGTTTGTTAGGCCCAAGGCACCATTTCTCACTCACCATTACTAGATTTCTCTTGCTTATCATTTTGTTATGACCATGGCATGGATTTCTGAAGAGGGGTGCACTGTTCAGTGAGACCACATGGAGTTGGAGGGCTAGATATGGAGTTTCGACTGAGGGATTTGTTCATATGTTCTATATACCTCCTTATCTACTAGTTGGAAGTGTTTTACAGGAGTTTGGAGGCCAGATTCATAGAGGCTGAATTTTGCTTAGTCCTACAGCCAAAAAGGGCGCACTTGTTAGAGAGGGAAACACATAACAACAAGAGAGCGAGTTGTCTCTTGGAGATCTTTTGTATTCAGTTTGGAGGGCTCTTAGGAGTTCATATTTTCACCATTCTATTGTATTTTGAAGGCACTATCATCCACATCCATTATTCTTCTATATTTATTCTAGATCTGCTCTACTATGTATTGTTAAATTTTCAAGCACATATATATCCATGTCAAAGTGTTTACTGTTCTTTTACTTTTATTCCACTTTAAACAAAAATTGATCTTTCAAACAATAAAAATGGACACTTTAAATGATGAACAATAGTAGAAGAAGTAATCAAATAGAATCTCACACATGCACAAGAATTTATCCTGGAGAAACCCAAGAAGAGAGAAAACTCCAGCAAACAATCTTCCTTTATTTGCAAATAATATGTAAGATCATATACAAAAAACCACCATGAAATATGCTCTTGAATGAGCTTGCCAAGTAAGTCTTCTACCTGATTGTATGACCAACAAACAACGAAATACTTCGATGTCCTTTACTGTTGTTATAAACCAACACTACTAGCAAAAATCCTTCGTTTCCCTTTTACACAGTAACCAATACACAAATTATACTTCATTGCCTTTGCAACTGTGTGTATTAATCAACTGCAATAAATTAACTCAAGCGTTTCCCTCTCTCACTGTGTAAAATAATAGACAACAGTACTAGACTCATACGATGCTCTATCTCATTCACTCGTGCGTTGCATAACAAGTGTATAAAGAAGGGGGGTCAAACTCCTTATATACTATGTGCAAGAAGGAGAGATGAGTGAACTCAAATTAGGGATAGAGTGCATGCCTTTACAACTCGCCTTTAGACTTGACTTTCCAACTCAACTGGACTTGTAACTAGACTTTGCATGGCATGACAACTCATCCTTGAGACTTGACGTTGCATGGCATGAAAACTCGCCCTTGCAACTGGACTTGAGACTCGATATGCCAACATGACATCCAACTTGACTTTGTCAACTTGAGTTTAGATAACTCGAGCTTGACATGCAACTTGACTTTGTCAACTTGAGTTTAAACAACCCGGACTAGACATGAGCTTGACATGCAACTTGACTTTGTCAACAGGTTTCTGTACGGACTAGACGTACAACTTGACTTTTACAACCCAGGTTTGACTAACTTTCGAACCTAGACATACAACCCGGCTTTGACTAGACATGCAACTTGACTTTTACAACTTGAGTTTGACTAACTCGAACTAGACATGCAACTTGACTTTTACAACTTGAGTTTGACAACTCAAACTAGACATGCAACTCGAATTTTACACATGGAAACTCATCATTCTTTTCATGGTGGATAAGGTCACACGTGCCAATGCACTAAATCAATATATTTACATTATTTGCATAAGGAAGATCGATTGTTTCTAGCTCATAGGAATTGTACATTCAACCTAACTTTTGCTAGATGTGTTGACTTTTGAAAAATGCTCACAAGGCTTCCTGTCTTGACTTTTTTCATGGCTCACAAGACTTGTCCAT
This sequence comes from Picea sitchensis, assembly GCA_010110895.2. NCBI lineage: Eukaryota > Viridiplantae > Streptophyta > Pinopsida > Pinales > Pinaceae > Picea > Picea sitchensis. The sequence goes on from SNQJ01S0015394.1 coordinate 23,035, forward strand.
TTGCCTTGTCTTTTTCCATGACCTCACAAGGCTTACTAAGGCATTATCACTTTCGTTCTGACTTTTTTCCTGGCTCACAAGGCTTGTATGTTCACCTTGGATTTTTCCATGACTCACACAACTATTTAATCTCCAAATCTCCCTGGCTAGCTTCAGGGTGGTCACTTATGACCTCAGATTTGGAGAATACCTTTTGATGTCGATTTCAACATGTATGAGGTCAACTATATATCTAAATAAAACTTCGATCTGAGGTATTTGTGGCTATTTCTTGTGTTACTTTGTATTGCATATTGTTGTGTATCCATTATTGTTATGATCCTATCATTTATGTGCTGCAAAACTCAATAAAACCATCCTAGCGCATTTGAGAAGACAAACACACAAACTATTTGACAAAATACCACAACCAGAAAACCATAAAAACGTAACATGTTCCAAGCAAATCCACTTGGGAACATTACATTGTTGCAATCTATTTATTGTTTTCATATAATTGTTTATTGTTGTAATTTGCAACAACCATAGCAATTTTATTTGTCTAGTGTCTAAAGAGGTCATTATTGCATGCTTTAGCTTGGTAATTGTCAATATATGTTGCAAATTGTTTATTGTCTCATACGGGTACAACAATTACCTTGCAACTTCTCATTTCCATCCTAGACCTAGACCTCAATAATTGGTAACCAAGATAGGGAGAGGTAGGCTTGGCTAATTCTTTCTATTTGATCCCTTGAGGTCACTAGGGAAGTTTCCTTGTGGTGGACCTCTTCCATCACTAAAACAAGGAATGTCCATGTTATCGCACAAGTTGTAGGTTGGGTAAAGCCCGACCCAAACCACAAAACGACGATGACTAAGAGAACACCTACCCACTGTCACCTCAGATAGGTATTCACGTCACTTTAGAGGTGAAGTGATCACCTCGAGGGAGGAATCTCGGGTGACCCTAGGGGGAAATGAGATGGAAAATGATACTTATGAAAATAGGGTTAGAAACGATTCTTGTCAATGGTTAATGGTTGCCAAGAAGTTCAAGCACCTGCGGTTGATGGTAGTACCTTCCCGAGACACAAGAAAATCCAACTATACGAGATATATGTTAGGTGGACAAGCAAGTTAAGCTTGTTGTCCCTATTTGTAGCAGTCAACAAATATATATATCAACAAGAAACAAAAATAAATCTTGTTGTCCCATCATTTTTTTTTTTTTTTGCTCATTTTGTAAGCCTATGTGGGAAAAAGACAAATTGATTTGCTAATTAAGCATTGTAACTTTGGTTTTAGGCCTAAGATTATGGATTTAATTGTAAAGTGGACAAAATAGGGCTTGGGTTTCCTCATATAAATATGAGGTAGGTTATTTGTCACAAATATAACTCACCACTTGAGAGATAGCTCTCTTGGACTGAAATTTTGATCTCTTCTTTTCTTGTGCAAAACGGATGCAACACTTGTCTAATGATGCAATAAAGGCTAGCAACTTCTCTTGGATGCTTCTTCTTGACAAATCGTTGGATTTTCTTTGATAAGTAAGGCTTGTGCTTGCTAATTCTTGGATTAGGTAAGGAATTTCTACAATTTTATGTGTTTCTTCTTGAATTCAAGGTTATTTTGTTAGACGCTGAGAGGATTATAAGGGCATACACCCTCCATCAAGGAATTTTCTGTTATTTGTCATTGAAAGGGCTTAAGGATTGCTACAAGGAGTAAGGATATTTACACTCTTGTAGAAAAACGTTGCTAGGGTTTATCTTCTCTAGGGAATAAGAGGGTTTATACCCCTAGAAGATCATCACACCCTAGTTTAACTTGGTTGTGACCAAGCAAAAGACTCCATAACCAAATAGACAAGGCACTAGTTGCATTGGAGATTGTAACATCTTGCATTGATAAACATGAAATTTAGTGGTTAGAAACTTCTAACAATAGAGTTTGATTCTACATGCTATTGTCTCTCTTCTACRTTAAGGGCATCATAATTGGCCAAGTGATTGAACTGTTGTTATAAAATATTTGCGACAGCCATTAGGGATGATATAATTGCTGCTATCTTTCATTTTACTTGCAATTTAACCAAGGAAAACATTGTTTGATCATTGGGATTGAAAGTGTTTGTATTAAGCTTCATTTTGAGCCATTTACTTGTTGATTTTCATGGTCAAATATTGTTGTTGTAGAAAAAGTAAGCTACAGCCACAAGGCTGTCATAAATCTTGATGATAAATTACTTTTACAGCCTTCTATTGTCATCTAATTCATTGTGCTACGCATTGGAACATTATCTCTAAGTTGCATGTTCATCGATCCAATTTCATATGTTGAATTAGATGATATAATTGCAGATGTTATAACTATTTCATTGTTGATATATTACTGTTGTATGCTGCAATTTTGGGACACCAAGGGTTCTTGTTGATTCCCCTCATGTTCTAGGACTAATTTTATCATATTTGGTATTGGTTTTGGTTGTCTAACATTGGTTTTGCAGGTACTATCCATTGGAAACATTTTCCTTTACCAATACTCAACCTCCATGAAGCTTCTAAAAACTTTCATTGTGACCTATAGGGGTGCTTCATTCTTCTCCTTGGATTCTCCCTTGCAATCCCCCTTGGGTCACCTAGGAGGCCTCCCTTGTGTTGGACTTGTCCATCACTAAAATGAGGGTGATATCTATTGAGGTGATAGTGATAGGTGTTCCTAGTTGTGTCTCACACTTGTTGCTTGGATTGGGATTTGCCCAAACTACAATCTATGCGATAACACAGAGGAAGGATATTTTTCTACTACAAGTAAGCCATCAAGTGAGATTTGTATATGGTGGAATCCAGAAGCCAAGGAGAATGAAAGTTCGAATAGTTGTAAAAAGCTCGGACTTGGATAATCCAATGGCTTGGGGGTACTTGGCTGGAGTGAGCCAAGGATCACCAAGCATGTGTGGAGCAGGTGGCATACTCTTCTTGACAGAAAATCACTTGATCACATTCAAAGTTGTATTTGGCCAGGGAACAAATAATAAGGCTGAATTATGTGCTCTCTTGTTACTAATGAACTTAGCTGTGCAAAAATATGTGTCTTGTTTGAAAAACTTGGTAGATTCAAAGATTGTAACAGATTGGGAAAGAGGTAGGAATAGGCTGGTAAACATAATGTTTATTCCAATCATGGAGAAATCATAGAGAAAAGGAATAGATTTGAACCTGTATCATTTCATCATATCTATAGAGAGCTTAATGAGAAGGTAGACCAACTTTCTAAAGAAGCCTTAACACTACAGGAGTAAGATGGTTAAAGCTGAAGTAATTCAAGGAGTATTGTTTCCTAAAGATATCAGAAAATTGTATTGAAGCATGTTCAATAATTGTTGGAAAGTGTTGAAAAGTTTTTCAATCTAATAGAACAATCTGTTTTTAAGGATCTAATTCCTTATAGACTCTCTTAGGTAGGACATTTATTGTCCATGTCTTTTGAAAGTCTGTATTCCCAGAGATTTTAGACAGACCTGTAGGTCTGAAGTCTGGTTGTTGCTGGAAAGTGTTGAAAAGTTTTTCAAAGTAATAGAAAAATCTGTTTTTAAGGATCTAATTCCTTAAAGTCTCTCTTATGCAGGACATTTATAGTCCAAATATTTGGAAAGTTTGTAAACTGAGACATTTTAGACAGACCTATAGATCTGGTTTTTTGGATCTGAAGAAGAGAATTTTATTCTTTGAGGTGTTGAAGTCACCATATAATGTATGTTTGATTTCCTCTTGAAATATCAAGAGGACATTTTTTCTTTTGGGAAAAACTGAAATTTATCCTCAATATCAAAAGACTAGAGTGGGATCTTTGTCAAGGTACTGACTTGCTATTGATATTAAAAGCATGCAAGTAAGAATGCAAGTGACCATGTATGGCATAAGAACACCAAAGGGGGGTATTATGCATGTAAAAAATGCCATCTTAAAATACTCAAGCCTACATTATTTATAAACCTCTGAAATAGAGAAATGGTGTTGGACATGAAGGGTAGATCTGTTGCTTCATTATGGTCATCGATGGAATCTATTCAAAGAGGAGAGATACCTACACATATTGGCTATTCAAATGACGTAGACTATGTCGGGTTAAGGAATTGTTCTTTCATGGCACCCCTTGACTTTTTAGTATACAATAACCCCCAACTAGTCAATGTTAGCTATCTTTATGTTTTATACATTCTAATTAGGTTACATGAGTTGTAAAATTGGAAGACAATGAATAAATCCTTATAATGTTAATGTTTATGCTATTATTATAGTTCTTTGCATTTCAATAGATAATAGCAACATAAGAACAAGATCACTGAGAAATACACAATCACAAGAGACACAACATTTATCCTGGGAGACCCTCTAGGGGAAGAAAACCCAACAAAACTTCCTTAATATAAATAGCCAATACAATGCCAAGAGATCTTATACTAAAATAGAAAGTCCTCTCCCAAGATATGCGCCACTCTCTCTCTTCTTTGCCAGTAACAGATCATAACTTGTCTCTCAAACTAAGCAAGTGAGTTGTGATCAAATGAGGCGCTAGCCTCCTTTATTTATACAAGTTCTGGCACGTGTGAAGTGTCTCTTTACTGGAAGGGCCGACTTCTCCATCTAGGTGGGTAAACCCACCTTTATTATATTTCTGGGTCTTCTTATTAACTGTTGGGGCCGACTTCTTATTCTGCCTATTATAATTGTCTGTTGACCATTCCGCAAAAGGGGATTTGGTCCTATTACAATATCCGACATGATCAATCCACAATGGGTATTGATCCTATAAATAAAATATCAATAATAATAAGAATAGTCTTTGCAGTTACATTATTTCAACATATAACTATAACTTAAGAGTCTATTTGTTGTAACTCTAGTGTTTATTTTAAGTAATATAAGGTGCATTTTCCGAAGAAAAAAAAAATAGAAAAAAATAGTTCATAAAATCTTACTTACGGAGTAAAACCTGTCCATACATCTATATGCACATTGTGTATGTATAAATATTTCTTCCTACTCATACATCTATATACAAATACATCATCTTCTTGTTTATTGTAAATTTGGAAGTGTTGTTTCTTGAACCCATTACATTTTTCAAAATGGTATGACTTCCAAAACCTATACATGTTTCCTTATTCCAGGTGACAAAGCATAGAAAAGAAAATAAGAATGATATTAACAATGGCTACAAAACATATACACAACCAAGTATAACTTCATACAATAAATAGAATTCGATCTTTGTAGGCTTAACACAATTGATCAAGAGTTAATTGATCCAATTCTACTATTCCTCAAACATCAAAATCTTTGTTTATGCTATTATAGACGAACATTATATTGAACCACTTCCTTGATTTGAAGACATGAAAGAAAAAACATATGTCACCCCAACCTATTAAAATTTCTTTCACCAACAAAACATCTTGCAACTGCTCCCAAAAGAAAGTTTACAAGATTTGACCAAAATTGGGTTTCCCGCCATTATATTAATATTTACAAATGTTTGCAATTCAATTCAAATGTCTTTATGAAAACATATAAAGTCTAAGTAGATATATTGTGGATGACCATTTCAGATTACTTCGATCAAGGCAGAGGATAGATCAAGCTTTTGATTTTTTCCATTAGTTCAAACTTCAAACTATGAAAATGTATTGACAAGCATTCAACTTTCAAGAAGTGCAAAGCTTTCAAAACACATCAAATAAAAATAATGAAAACGCTAGCATCTAAATGCTAGCATCTAAATGCTATATAGTTATCTAAGCTAAAGAATGCGAATCAAAGAAAGCAAAATACTACTCACAACTAACGGTGACATAAAAAATTCCAAAATTTTACCAATCATTGAATAGGGATACACATTGTTGTCAGAGTTCCTTCCTCTGGGCCAGCCACCCATCAATTGATTTTGACCAGCTATCATTATTCTTTCAATTTGAACATTTTATTTATTTATTGGTCTCATTAAATATCCATCCCACAGGTTGATGAAAAAAAGGTAGTCCTATGAATTATGTGTTGAACTATGATACGTGATGTGTGCTCACAAATTCACTCATCACTATTATATCTATTTTTATCATGTGTACCCACCCATACATCCCAATCCCAAGAAGCCATATGAACAAACATAGGAATTGAGTTTCACACCTTATATAGAGCTTGAGCTGATTGGGTTTCCTAGTCACAATATGTGGCAATATGTTATAAATTATGCCTAAAATGTAAGATAATGTAGAAAGTCGGGCCAATGTCAATAGTTGGTAAATCCACATGCAATAACTACCTTCACAATTATGCATAAAAATCAACCAAGAAAAAAAGTTTGCCAAACTTCGCTTGAGAAATAACGTTTAGATAGAATACATATGTCATTGCCAAAGATCATTTGAGGATAGCCCAATAATAGTTAATTGAACAATACATATAAAATACAACATACCCCAACCTAAAAAATCTGGGGCTAATAGATCTTGACATTTGGTATAGAGAAAATACTTCCACGTGTTTGAACAACATAATTTGAATAGAAATTTTACACTGATAGTAGTTATCAACGAAGATAGAGAGAAAGAAAAATAACCTATCTGGAAGCTTCTTCCTATCAGAGCCACAAAGATAAAAATAATTGAAATGTGCTCATTCCTATTTGAACATTTTGTATAGAGGATAATGAAGTTTGTGGAAAATACATAAGGACAGAGGTAAGATGGTAGAAGGTAAACTCAATTGAGAATTGCAATCAATTCACTGGACAGAATACAAATAGTGGCAATTAGAAATGTCAACCTGAGAATATTGCAACAAAGACAGACTCCATCCTCCCTCGTTGGATTTCTTTGAACAACAGAACTGGCATTATATTATGATCTTCAACCAGACCCTCTTAATTAATGTTGGATGTCAAAATCCAAAAGTTGCCAAAACAGAAACATTTCATCTAGATAGAAAATCAGAGGCCAACAAAAGGTACCTAGAAGACATTAACTCTAAAGCTTATGTCCATCCATTGTAGATGTGTAACATTGAAGATACTGAACAGTGCACAGCCATGGATGAGATTACCTTTATCAAGTATTATGACTACAGGGGCGTGCCTGTGCACATGGTGAAGGAGATTCTCTTCTATGTCTTAGTAGGATTGGACTGTAGAGACCTAACTTAATTAAATCAAAATAATTCATACAATTAAACATATAATTCATTTCTCAATGCATAAATAATTCATTCACCATCATATAAGCATAAATATTCAGCAAAAATTAAAATTTATCCACAGCATGAAAATAACTCAGCGAATTCATAAATAAAATACCTCCTTCTGATGCTAATTCCCGCTGATCTGGTTGTCCTTTCCCTGCTGCCTTGCTCAGCCTAATGCAGTGACCAAACTCTGCCCAAACCGACTAACCTCCCAGCCAACTAGGAGCAGCCTGTCCGGCTCCCTAGCTCTAGGATACCGAAAAGAATCCTGGCCCCCGTGCCCAAAACCCCCAGCAACCCGGTGCCCGGATACCTAAGAATCCCTCTCGCCCCCGCCTAAAACCCCAACCCAAGGCCTCTAATGATTCACAAAATTTCCGAGACAAGCTCCTCCAACTGCATAATATGCCACAATCCCTATGCCACAGAAAATACAGTTCTCCCCCAAAATGCTTCCTCCCATAAAATAAATCCCCCCCTATTTCCCAAATGACTCTTCTGTCATATCCTTCACCGTAGAAATACCCCTCATTAATTTTCCTATCTCCTCCTTTATTACCTTTATCCTTAATTTAATGCTTCATTCCTTGCATAATGTGAATATCAATAAAATAAATTAAAATTATTAAGCCCCTTTAATTCATTACTCAAATATTTAATGAGTCAATAATTAATTCAATTAATCATCGATGATATGAACAAGCAATTAATTAATAATTAATTACACTAATAATATTAAGAAATAATTATTAACTAAACATATTAGGATAGCCAAATTTATCAAATTAACTATAATTAATAATCCCTATGCATCTATTTAACCAGGTTGTTACATACTCTTTTCCACGCCAACTTTAAATTAGTAACGACATATCAAGCCCATGAGCATTCTGCATTGTTTGATTACCATCGACCTTGACGAAGATCGTAGGAAATCTGGTACTCTCCCCTGCTTCACACTTACAAAATTAAATCCATATTCCATATCCCCTACTTCACACTTACAAGATTAAATCCATATTCCCTATAAATTCGTGACTCCTTAAGGTAGGTTCAAGTGCAGATAGGGGTTGAACAAAGAATAGAAACGGAAGTTGGAACAAAAGAAGCAAAGGGTTGTGTAAACAGTGTTGATGCACAAGAAATTGAACCTACACTTGAAACAGACAAAAGATACCATTGAATGTGGAGAGCGGATAGGGCATATCAGATGGAAAATCTCAAGAAGACCTATCGGAGGTTGCAAAGCACAATATTGATTTATATTATTAGTATATAGTACATATCGAAGAAGAAATAAGAATGTCTCAAAAATGTATCCCAGTCAATAAAATCCTTGTAACAATTATGGAAATAACTCTCTGTAATGTAGACTGGAAAGTAATATTAACTGTTGGCATGGTTGGATACTCTTACCCTTAGCGTGCATTTTCCAAATGAATCTAGTGCAGTGCTTGACACGTTTCCATGGTGAGTTCTTCTGATGATGATTGTTGATTCGTCCAACTGAGTTGACCTCCAAAACGAATATATATCTTTGGACATTGCTGCAGCCTGTCTGTACAATCCTCGTATGCCCAACAAATGTGTGCAATGAACGTACCTGATCAATGTAAACCTGCCTGCACATTTCAAGAATTTAGACCATCAACATCTGACAAAAAAAATTAAAAAAATCCACATAGAAATATACATTATAATTATTAAGTGATGTTTTCATACTGTATAAATTGAAGGCAATTGTAACTTGTAAGTGAATTGAATTGAATTCGCTACATTGTCTGATGGCAGAGTAGAGAAGAGCAGTCAAATCTCCTCTCACTGGTGTTGAATGAAGAGAAAAACACTTTGCTCGCTAGTGTTGAATGAATGCATAGGTTTGTATCTCTGATTCAACCCAAACAAGAGAAAAACATTGCATATATGAAGAGAAAAAACACTCCACAATATAGACATATACATACATATTCCTCCATCCAGAAAGCACTAAATGAAAGAAAACCATAAGCATCAATAGAAGCGATTGAAATTAAAATAAAGACAATCAAAATCTCCATGGCCATGTAAACATGAGAGAAAACGAAAACTGCAGAAGTAGATATGCCAAAAAAACACAATAATACAATACAATGGAGAAATTGCATATGCAAGAGAGATACAATACACATAAGCAAAGCATGTAGCGAAGGGTCATCTTTGCTTGTAGTGAAGGGTCATTTTAAATGAAGATTGTGATGGCCCACCTGCCATTGTTTGAATGTTGCTCGGGTTCTCTCAAGTACTAGTTCACAAAAGCTTGAAAAGAAAACAGAATAAAACAACAAACTGTACAAAAGCTTGAAAAGCAAACAACATAAAACAACAACTGGGCAAGAAAATCAAATAAAAAGAAATGTTAAAAGAAAAACATATCGTTAAAATGCATCATGTCAAATTGCGAGTTTTTCGGTGGCTAGACTCTTTTAGAAAAAAGAATTGATATGGGGTTTATGATTTCTATGTTAAGTACTAGCATGTCCTTAGCGTGAATGTAGGTTGATATCAAATATTTATTTCTCTAAGTGGGGAATGGGAAGAATAAAGTAATGAAAAGGTGGTGTGCATGGTAATGAAAGGGTGGTGTCAAGAAAAGTAAGAAAAAGAATAGTGAGAAGTTTTATGTAGGTAAATTGTTGTGTTTGGTGTTTTTTTAGAATATTTTCACTCAATAATACAAAGTATAAGAACATGTGGTAAATATATTAAGAAAAAGGTTGTATTTGGAGACCAACATGAACATTGTAAGAAACAAGATGAATTCATAACATATGGAGGACAAACATATGTAGTACATAACACATAGTAATGAAGGACATTCACATATGGAATATGTAGGCATGGTACTATATTTTGAAAAATTATATTGATGTAGGAAGAGTTAAAAAGGGTTATATTGACAAAGCATCTAAGCATGCTCCTTCTTTCTTTCTTAGTGCAATTAATGCATTATCTTGCATTTATTGCATAACCTGAAATAAACTTGGGATTGGAATAAGGGTTAACCATAAGAACATAATTTTCCAGAAGTATTAATAAAAAAGTCCCTATATCTTATTTTGCATGGCCTACAACTTGTTGATAGTTGACTCTTTGTATTGATAAAATGAAATGATAAATTTTGACTTTAATTTATTTTTCTTCTTAAGAGTCTTTATTCTTTTTTTTACAAGTTTCTAATTTATTGTTAAGTCATCATTCAAGTAGAATGGAAAAATATAGTTTTAACTACAATATTTTGATCTTTTATTAAAATGAGAATATCCTTAAATTATTTCAACATTTTTATTTGCCCATATAGGGGCATGCTAGCACGGGGGCTTCACCTTGTTGACCAATACCTTATCACGTTCATTCATAAAGGGGGTTTTTAAATTGTGAAAAATTAAGTCAATATATTGTAGGTATTGGGGGGAGATGTGGAATCTCAAGGGGTTTATAGGTATTGGAGGGTATAAAAATGGGTATCTAGTAAAAATAGGGGTTTCTTTTATTGGAAAAATGTGTTGGGAGGGGGGTTCAACAAAAGGATTTTGGGAGGTATTTATCAATATTTAGTGAAATTAGGGGTATTCTTTATGATCTGGATTTATGAGCAGAACGAAATGAAAACACAGATTTATAATATTAACATAGAGACACAATGAATAACAACGACGACACAGTAAAACTGGACTTCTATTAAATAAGAAATATGTTGAAACTATAAAATGTAGACTGAAACAAGCTTGCTAGAATGGTGGCAGCTTATCTCTAAGAAGAGATGTGATGGCTACGATCATTCGCAAGAAGATAAGTACAATGAGGCTCTGAAGTAATTTTTACAATAAACAGGAATGTCAAAACCCTAGACATCCAAAAACTTAACCCTAGGAGATGAAGCGTCAAAGTTCATGTGTGCCTCGTTGTGGTAAGTTAATACATCAACTTCCCGTGTCGTAACTTTTGCATACAATCTACGTTTAGGGCGCACAATAGCTTGTTGGAAAGGTATCGACGGGGAAATTCATTTTGGGGGCTCAATGAGAGACTTTGACTATCATTAAGGTGCATGATAGTGAAAAAACATCGTTTAAGCCCTCAAAATGGCCCCGAAAGTTTGGGAACTGAAAAACTGCTAAAAATAGTAAATTGCCAGAAAATTGTTTTGAGCCAGTTGGAATAGGTGGTATGCAAATGCCTGTAAATAATCCCATGATTATCAATGTTGTTTTGGCAAGGAAAAATAATGCACGTTACTTTATTCCAAAAAACATCAAGAATAAATTCCTTTAATATTGTTGTTATAGTTTTCAAGGTGATATATTTTTACTCAATAAGCTTGATGGTGAGTATGTTAACACAATAAAAGAATTTAGAAATTGCTTTATAATTTTATTGAACATTGTAATTCTCTGAAAATGGGTAGGGGTTACATGAAAGGTGTAATATAAATATCTACATATCAAAACATACAGAAAAAATAGAGAGAAAATAGCAACTTAATACCTTCTTTTGCATTGAAACTTATCGATTAATTATAGAAAAAGAAGTGCAAATATTTTATAGTAAAAACCAAAAGGAATGTATATAAAAAAATCTTTGTATTTAGAAAGCCTTCTTTATTGATAAATATAATATGCTAGGGAGGAGGACCTTCTCTTGTAATAGTCTCAATGTGAATGACTAAGCATCACACATGACTTTTTAAAGTGAATTTACACGGGACACAATGAGTTGATGAAGACACGTAGAGGATAGGGAGATTGTCAATTCAACCACAAATCAGAGATTACACTTGTTTACCGATGGCAATTCATCCTTCTTCGAGTGACACATGCGTCTCATTCTTCCTGGGGTAGAAGTAGACCTACTTTACCTCTTCCTTGTTAGCTTCCCTTGTTCATTGGTTTCCACCTTTTGTTCTATTCCAGTGAGATCTCCATCATGATTTATTGTATTGATCTCACCTATCTCCCCATTTTCGCTCAGAGAAGTCTTGAGAGGTGAGGCATGGATCGAGATTTCTTTTAAACCTTACCATGATATGTATTTTCTAGACTACCCAAATTGCCTATTTTGCTCATGATGAGATCCCTCGAAGCTAGTGGTGGATTGTTGTAGTAGTACGATTCAATCCTAAGCTTGCATGTACTTGTTTTCAGCCTTGTAGCCTTGGTTATCTATTATTGGTATCACCCATGGATGTTCTACTCATAATATTACTAAATTGTTGTTGAGGATTAATGTTGTCAGTAGGTATTTGAAGCGTTGCAGACAAAAATTTGCAATCAAATGGTTGAAATGCAACAACAATAGGTAGACCAAGGGGAGGAGTTGCATTATCAAAAAGGCATAAACGTTAAAGGACCGACTTTCCCCAAATCCTCCCTTTTTTGTGCTTGATCATGTCTCTTCCTTCAACAATTTAGTAGTTTGGGAGGGAAGGGATACAACCTATGGTGAGGTTTAACCCCAAATATACCCCCACTTGTTATTTCCTTGCCTCTCTAATGCCATACACCAGTTTCTCAATCCCATAGCTCAGGTTTCTTACATCCAGATGAAGCTACAGAACTGGAGCAATGTTATGGAATGTTTTTTTAGGAGAGTAGACATCAAACCGGTAAATGAGGAAGATGATTCCACGATTGAAAAGATCAAAATACAAAAGGATTCATATCTACATGGTGCAGGGGATGGAATACATGCATCCTGATAGAAATATCAATTACATCCATAATTACATAAAGTGTAGCAATATTCTCGTTACAGATCCCAGTTACAAAACATAGATCTTCCATGTGGGCTCTTGTTACCTTGTCGAGGAATACGACGTCGACGAAATTTTTGACACAAAAGGGGATTCAAAATTCAATGTCCGGGGAAGAAATTTGCATAAACATTCCAGCTTGAAGATAATCGACATGCAGGGCTACATGGCGCTCAAATACATAGCCAACAACAATGTCTCGCAAAATACATATGTCTTTTCCTTAGGCATGGTGTTGTTGGAGCTCCTTTCAACCACGAGCTGATAAGGTATTTTCAAGTGGATGAGGGAAATCATTATAAGAAGAGAATAGGTCTTACAAAGACTCCCAATATTCTTCTTTCATAGGAGAATGATAATTTTACAGGGAGGTTGAGGTTGCGGATCGATCCTTGGCTCAAGGATTATTTTCCTATAGATTGCACAGAGTGGGTAACGAGGATTGCTAGTCCTTGTGTGGATCTGAACCCTAGAAAGAGGCATGATACGATATATGTTCCAGGGGAGTTGTCCAAAGTGTTTATAATGTCTGAGCAATGGTATGATTGGATAGGAAATCTAATAATATCGGATATGGAATCTAGGGAATCCCATTGGATCAGATACAAAATCTAATTTACATTAGTCATACCACATTCAGAAAATTGACTCAACAAAAGTCCATTTAACTCTTAAAATCAATATACATTATAAACACCACAAAATACACTTAAATAAATATATATTTGAGATCAAACATTAATTTCAATAATATTTTTATAGAAATATTAATCACTCTCATTCGTCCAATGAAGATCTTGAATAGATGAAAAATGTCGAAGCAAAAATATTAATCATTCTCTTTAATTAAAAAGCCTAAAAAAGTTAAAAAAAAAAACGAGGAAAATAGAAAACAATTAAATTTAAACCAAAGTAGACACTAGATATTTAAAAGGCATAGGCTAAAGATTCAAAATAAAGAAAGCACATGTGTGCAATGACCATGGTGTATTAATCAGTGAAAATTGGCACCTAATTTTTCAGGGCTTCTCTTCCCAAGTATGAATCACTTCTTCCATTTTGGGAACCAAGCAAGCAGAACCTATACACTATAGTACCAAATTCCAACTATTTTCCTTTACCACTCTATCCCACTGTCTACCTGCCTAACATGTTTAGTGTTTATTACTACCAAGTGTGGCAGTACGTGTCATTCAATTTCATATGCATGGAAGCCTCTAGTTCAAACAAGTCAGAGAGGATATGTAGTCAATGTAAGTAGAAAACTAGACTACAAAGTTAAGTAGAAAACAATATTGTAAGAATTTGAGATGTCTATCTATGTTGATCTAAAAGCAAGTGAAAGCTCACCAAGCCTGATGTGCAACATCTTTTTGTTTAAAAGAAGCACCCGATTTTTGGTGAAGCAATATGAAACTCCTGGGAAATAATGTCACTCAGGGGATTCTCGCAACCATGAGGGAGACTAAAAGGCTAAATATGGAAGCTAGGTAGGTAGAAAACTAGATTGGAAAGTTAAGAAGAAAATGAGATTGTAAGAATCAGAGCTATCTATTTATGTTGATCTCTACACAATGAAAGCTCACTACGCCTAATGCACAACCTCTTTTTGTTTAAAAGAAAGCACCTGATTTTTGGTGAAGCAATATGAAACTCTTAGTACATGATTTTGCTCAGGGGATTCCCACGGCCATGAGGGAAACTAAAAGGTTGAATATGGAAGCCAAAGTAGTTAAGAAAAACTCCAACCATTCTACTAAACCATGACCTAACCGAGGGAAATTGATGTGGAAGATCAATATGCCAATGGATGTTATAAATGTTGAACTTATGATTATACTGAGAGGGGGGTGAATCAATATAAGATACCTTTTAATTTATTTAACCATTCATCAATCATTCATTAACTGAGAAACAATAATCACATATAAACTCAATCAAAAACATGGAAACCCAATCGAGAGAAAACCATAAAACTTTTCTTTATAAATTCATGTTGGAACCAAACTATTGTTACAATATTTGCAAGCACCAACCTACTGAAGACACCAATCCCCTCACTTGAGCACCAACTTAGTAGCACCTATAGGCACCAACCTACTGCTACAATATTTGCAGACACCAACCTTCTGGAGACACCAATCCCCTCACATGAGCACCAACTCAACAAGATATTGTGTAGGCACCAACCTACTGGAGACACCAATCTCTTCAACTAAGCACTAAATCAGTAAGACCTATATAGACACCAATCCAAGATCTACATACATAAAGTACTTTTGACTTCACTTGCATACTTCATACTTCAGACATAGCTTCAAACCCTAGTCACATTTAGCCTTCATGCCCTAGCGAGCATCATAACATCATTATCAGAATATGATCCCATACTGTAGCATCACAATGTTAAAATAGCACACTTTGCAACATCACAGACCTTCAATCCTTCACAGCACACCTTAAGAACAAGAAAATCCCAAGAAAACCCCTCAGACTTCTCTTGCACACCTTTAGATCCCAAAAAGACACCATATCTCCTCTAGCGCACCTTATATATCTTCTACGCACCTCATACTTGATCTCTTTCCTGGATTCTCTTCAAATTCACACTTTTTTCCTGAATTTGTAATATTCTTTTCCTCACTTTCAGGGCCGACCTATAAAGACTCGTTGAGATGACCTAAATTTTCTAGCTGGGTTGTCGGACGAAAAAAATCACATCTCCTCATTCCTAAGAAGTTGTATGGAATTCCATATACCGTTGGAAAGGTATCGGAATAAGATTTTCAATCATATAACCTGTGCTCCCGTTTAATCTAGGTATCTAGGGTAAAAATTCCTTCAAAGATAGGGTATCCAAACTGAGCATAAAAAATCCAAAAAACAATATTTCCAACAATCTTCATCTTACAATATTTATCTTGAACATCAATAGTTTCCCCCTGTCTTTGACATCAATGACAACAATATTTCCAACACTAAATGCCATAAAATAACAATATTTTCGTGGCTAGACGGGCCAATTGATGTAGAAGTGTTCTAAATGTCATAAAATCACAAAATCTTGTGCAGTTGAAAACACCAATTAACGTGGAAAATTACAATGCCTCATGGATGTTTTAAATGTTGTGAAATCACAAATTATTTTGCAGTTTCCTGACCAAATCCATAGAAACCACCATAGGTAGGTTCAACAAAGAGATTGGAAGGGAAGAATATGGGAAGATATATTGAGGAATTTAAACAAATGGTTTTATTGTGGTCATGAAATGTCTGCTCGAATGGGCCTAGCAAGGACAGAGGAATTTTTGTGCAAAAATAGCCACAATATTGTTGAATCTGGATAGACAACAAAGGAGGGAGGGGACAAGTGAATAGGTGATGTGGCAGGCAGTAATGGTTGACATGTTTTTCTCAGTTGACAGGTTTTGGGCAAAAGTTATCCCTATATACATGTCTTCGCAATAAAAATGTAAATATTGTTATTATTTTAATTAAAAAGGAAATATTTATTTAAATAATGTATTAAATATTTGTTTAAATGAAATATTTATTTAAGTAATTATTAAAGTATTTGTTTAATAAATATTAAAAGAATTTCTTTATTATTAATTTATTAAAACATTATTTAAATATAATATTTTTTTAATAAATATAATGTTGTTTTACATTTTTATTAATTAAAATATTTATCTCTCATGTGATTTTGACCACATATTAGTTGTTATTTGACCAAAGATTTGTGTTTGTTTTTTTTCAATGTTTTACTTTAAGTATTAGTTTTTTTTTCTTTTTTTAATATTTAAAAACATTTATTTTGCATTTCATTGGCTAATAGATTTGAGGTCTTATTTTACAGTTGACAAAGACGTTCTTGGGATTGATGCAATGTTTTAAGGCCTGTGTGTTTCAAACATTAATTTACATTCCCTTTAGTTGTAGAGGCATGTCCGATTACGTGAATTTTGTTTTTCACATATCCTTTCCTTCTCCTTGGAGTGACCCACATACCACACGAAACATAACTCTACATCATTTTCATGAGATATTCATACAACCTATAAAAGTAGCCGAAATTATGGCCCTGATCATCTTCAATAGAGGTATGAACTTCTTTCTTAGTTGCTCGTACACCATTGACAGACAACCATCCTTCAATCGCAGTAAGTACGCCAACTGCAAATCTTGTTTTGTTTAAAAATTAAAGATTAAATTGCACTCATTATTAATACCCCTTAAACCTGGACACACCAATATTGTTTCAAAAACTCATACTAAATATCTTGGCTTGCCTCTACAGAAACTCATACTAGATCTAGTTAGTTTAGCCTTTTAATAATTAATAATTATACCTAACCTCTATTTTAACAAAATTACCTAACCTCTTTTTAATAATTAATAAACAATCTATTTTTAAATAATTTTACCTAACCTCTTTTTAATCAACAAACAAAGACTATAATAAAATAATCCTAAGTCGTTATCCTTATTACACAATTTTTTAACCAAGAAACTAATTATTGTATATTAGAATCATCTCTTAGAAACTATAATCATACCATAGAAATTATATAATGTAGGTCGTACTAATATATTAGGGTTTGACCAAAAATTTAACCGACCTTAGGTTTTTAGTTTCTAGGTTTCTCTCTTAAGCTTCTAGGTTTCTCTCTTAAGTTTTAAAGCCGACCTACCTATTTTTCTCTGCAATTTTCATATTTATAACTCTGGCATGCTACACTTATCATTGACTAATCTGTCCTGAAGATGAATCCAGGTAAAGGATTTGAAACGTCGATAAAAATGAATTTCACTATGGAAAATCCGGATAATAATTCTGAAAACTCACACCACAGGAATCTAAAAACAATAGAAACTTTCATTTTCAAAGCATCGATTTATATTAATTTCTTGTGTGGGTGCCTTGCACCAGCATCAATGCTGAGAAAATATGTCATGCCTACTATAACTCTTAAAATTTTTAATATAAAAAATCTCACAGCTCTTGCTCCAAAACTCTAGTAGTGATACTAAATATAATTTGTTAAAATGTATGGTTTTATTAAATATATAACCTGTGTCATGTCACCTATATCCGTAATTATGTATTATATAAAAATTATTATTATATAAATTATATTAGATGAAAGATTTATGATTATTATTATTATATAAAAATTAGTCGACGATTAAAATTAATGAAAAAATAATTATTATATAAAAATAAAACTTATTAGTAATTAAATATGACAGGATAAATATCAACTTTATTTGTCGTTGATTATGAATGGAGTGTCCACTCGAAACGTTTTAAAATTTTAAAAACTCAATCAACAAGATAAATATTTTTTCACAGTTTATATCCAGAAAGTTCAAGCAACAAAATAAATATCATTTAACAAATACTTTATAAAATTCTAAACATGTATACATGTCAACTTCATTGATATATGTATCAAATTATTATTTTTAACCCAAACGATATCAAAGTAACAGGGCTCTTGCTAAGGGTTGTCTTCCCATGAGTTCTGTTAATGGTCAACTAACCCATGAATCTCTTAGGAAACACACTTTTCTATGAAAACTATTATGTGAAATAATTAACCAACAATGGAAGTTTTGGGTAATATTGTAAGCTTTTCCCAAAGGGGTTGGATCCAATGGTGGAAAGAGAGTATTTTTTCACCATTGGGAAAGGTTCAATTCCCGTGAGGGCTTTACCTGGAGCCATGGGGGCACCTTGAGGTAATGGTCGAACGTGTGGTTTCACCCAGAGATGCTATATTAAATGGTATCGTGACCCATGCACACATAAATGGATCAAATCCTACCCCCATGTCCTTCAAATTTTAAGGATGATTAATTTTCATTTCTTAGAATATAGCACGACGTTATGTGACACCCATCTGACGCAATGGTTTTAGCGGTCAGGGTTTTTCCCTGATCGCTCCTCTTGTTTGTGGTCGCCCTGTGTGTGCAAAGTTCATTTGAAGGCTCTTCTCCAATGGAGGATTCTTCTCCCATCGATGCTCCTTACCTCGGATCCTCTGCTCTAGGCCTCGGATCTGCCCTGTACAAACCCTCTAGTGGGCCGTTGGGGAGTCTTTTCAAGGGATCTCCCTATGCTTCTGATGCCTTTCATGGTAGCTCATTCGGTGATGCAGTCAAGAGGAATTTAAATCCTTCATCTACTTTGGTGCATGAGGCTCTGACCCCTACCATCTATTTGAGGAAGGACGCTATTTCCAAATTAGCTCGCCTCAGCTCCACGAAACTCATCTGTCATTTTAATGGCCTCTGGCCTCGTCTTGTTGATCTTCATGATTGGATTTCGAGATCTTGGTTGCCATTTTTGAAAGGTGACGTCTTCATTCACCCCCATGCTCAAGGTTTTTTCATTGTTGAGTTTGATCTTCAAGAAGATAGAGATTTGATCTTTAGTTCTGGCCCCTGGTTCTGGGGTAGTTCTGGTTTATGTATGAAGCCCTGGTCTCCTTCTTTTGATCCTTCGAAAGATTTGTTATCTGCATCCCCTGTCTGGGTTAGCTCCCAAAATTGCCTTTGCATATTTGGGGCTTATCTTCTCTCTGATCCATCGATAATGCTTTAGGAAGGTTTCATTTCAGATGCTCCGAAACAGAAAAATACAACATTTTCACGTATGCTCGGATCTGTATAGAAATGGATTTCAGCAAAGGGTTTCCAAACGAAATCAACTTGATGGGGGATAATTACTCGTGGACTCAAAAGTTGGATTATGAAAAAATTTATGTACGGTGTCAAGATTGTTATTCCACAGGACACTTGACAGCCCAATGTTCCAGGGACCCTAAGAAAGCTCGAAAACAATGAAAATCAACCTGGTGGGTTGGATCCCACATTGATCATCAACTTATTTCCAAGGATGTTTCTTCAATTGATGAACCTCCCATGGCGGGGACCAAAGAGGATCAAGCTAGCTCCGCTCCCTCCATTGGGGACTCTCCATTTCTAAACCCTACTTTGGATGGTTCAAAATATGAAATAGAGGATCTCAATGTCACACCAGAGATAATCAAGCATCCTGAAATGCAGCAGGAAACACCTCGGAAGCTCGCCAAAAAAGAGGCTTTGGATTCTCCAAACTCGGGTAAAGTTAGGCAGGCTCACCCCAACTTCATTCCTCTGGCAAGTTGGGCAAATGAGGCTATCGAAGTTGAAGCATTAGAAGTTCAAGCTAAGGCAACTGAGAGTCCGGTTCAGGAAAAGAAGGAAGTTTCACATCAATACAATCCAGGAATCATAGGCATCTCAAATGCCCCAACATCGGCAAATGAAGAATGGATGGAAGTAGGAAAGAAGAATAAAACACATGTATCCTCAAAGTCAATGGTCACACGAAGTCAGGATCACAAGTCAGCGAAAAAGGCGAGCTCTTCCCCAACAAGATAATTTAGATGTAATGTCTCTTCACTCTTATCCTCAGAGTCTTTTTCCAAGTGTATTTAGTAAATCTGTTCTATCTAAAGTTGTCATCTGAGTATTTGAAACAATCATTCATAGCATGTATGAGTGGATCAATTGAGGCCTTGGATTGGCCCGAATTTTGAAAGACTTTGTAACCTATCAACAATTTTAACTGCACCATTTTTTATAATTCAAATTTCCCAGTTTTTGTAAAACAAAAAATATTGTAAGCTTTAACATGATCTACATTGTTTTTTTTTTTTTTAACTGTCATTTACTCCATACTGCCAAGCATTTAAAACGTCTTGTAAAGGTGGCACCATTCAATCATGAGCTTCATGTAAGTAGTTCAAGAGAAAATCTCCTATTTCTTATTTTCCAACTTATCAACATAAACAATTCTTAATGTGCATAAGTTATTAGGCTTGAGAAACATCCTACAGATAATTAAGCAGCTACATGATGACAATGAGAAGAGTGTCAGATCATCAAGAACAATGAGTTTTTTGTGGAAGAAAAATTGCAATAATATCTTTTCATGCACACGATTAAGCTTTTGATCATAAAATACATTGACTCCTTTATTTTGAGTAGGTGGAAGAGAAATTGCAATAATATATGCTCATGCACATGAGTAAGCTCCTAATCATGAATGACATTGACTCCTCTATTTTGAGTAGGTTCTATTATCTATTGTCACTCATTTCTCTCAGTCAAATAGTTTTCTTATTCATGGGATAAATTGATTGAAATCTAGCATTCATCTCTACCTATGAGAAGTGGTAATACAAACCATTATTTTTTACTATCTTCATGACAATAGTAACTTTGTTCTTGATATTATTTCTCCATACTTATCTACAATATGTTCTAAAAATGGTTTAGAATATGATTGTCATGAATACTACCCATATATGGAAGAATCTTTAGAGTAGTCAATGAGACATCATAAACATTTCTTGAAATAATAATGCTTATTTTGATGTTCAGTCCAAATCCTAATTGGCAATATGATATTTTCTTTAGTTGGTATTGGAAATTAGAAATTTCATCATATTAGAGTTTCATGTTCATTTATTTGAAATTTCATTCAATTAGATAATGTTTTTGAAGATAATAGAATGAGATTTTATTCTGAAATAAATTATATTATCACAAACACAACTAAATTAAACTCTAATATGCACATATACCATCTCTAGGTTGGGAAGATGTTGGTTGCATAAATGGAACTCCAATACTTAATAGTTGAGCATTTATGCTAATTCTAAATATAAATCCTATTACTGCCCAAATTAACACCCTTGTAAGAGCCTTAATTATGGTGCTAAGGAGGTAAGCACATTTGGAAAATGCACCATTATCACCTCAGTACTTCCCCCCTTCACTTTAGATTAGCTCCTAGAAGACACAGGGGGGTATCCCAATCTAAGTGAAGTAATCATGTCAATTAATTCATTGTCTTGCAAAAGATTCACTTCAACAAACAACACCTCAATATCTGATTAGATGGACCAGTTCCCAATAAATGATAATAAGCCTCAAGCAATATCCAATAGAAAACAAGGGCATAAACCACCCCAATATAAAGAGGGTTAGGAGCTAATTATTATGTGCTAAGTATGAAATAGATAATTCACAATGGTAAATACAAAATAGCATTTATAAATTACAAGCTTAGTTTATATGTGATCATGAACTTAGCATAAACTTGTAAGAAAGGATGGTGAATCCCCTTAGGGTTTCACCAAGAGAATCTCCCAACAAAAGATAAACACAATTAAGCAACTAGGAGATTTCATCTTGAAAATTAATCTAGAAATGAAGTATAGACTAGGAGAGGGTTAGAATACACCTTTAAAGAAGCAAACCCTAGCCTTTGGGGTTTCACCAAATCTAATTTCTAATGCTGCAAATTAATTTCCAGACTTGAAGAAATCCTTAAATCAACCTACAAGATGTCAAAACAATTCTTAAATCACATTGAGGGAGGACCAATTTTCCTTCTTAGGGTTAAAGATAAACAATGAAGCATAAAACCTTGTTCAAGATCTATATAAAATAATATATAACATTAACCATTAAGTAAACAATGAAAATATATTTTTTTGTTTGATTTTTCTTTTGATATATATTCTGGATTTTTGTATTTTATAAAAAAAGAAAGAAAATAATTTTTGGATTTTATGTTTTTTATGGATGGTTGTTGGGAGTTATAATTAGGGCCTTATCTCCACTTAGGGATTATGGGGTCAAGAAGTATTCCCCTCCAAGAATTGGTTATCCAAGGCTTATGGATTATAATGGGAGACTAGGACCTTAGGGAAAAATAGTCCCTTATCTAATAAAGACAAGTCATGAAAAACAAGGCCCTACAATAAGGGTTTCCTCAAGGGAAAAACATTCACCAACAAGATCAACTATAACTTGAATATAGTGCATAAAACCCTTGCCAAGGAACCAAAATGAAAAACAAAGAAATGGATTAAGTACTTACCCAAGTTAACAAGAGAAGAAGGAAAGAACAAACCCTAGAACATCTCCTCTCCAAGTAGTTAGGTAACTCTTCAAATGGATTTATCTTGCTATAAATTTAGAAGTCTTGAACAATCACAATAATATATTTGATGAACCAAGAAAGAGAGAGCTCCAAAAATTGACACCAAAACTCCAAGAAAGATATTCTATTAATGACTTGTAAAAATGATCTCCAACAATTCATAACAATTTGGAATGAGAGGAGAGCATCTACTTATAAAGGATGATTCTACATCCTTCTCATCATTTATTAATTAATTTTGTGACATTTATCCTAGGAGACTAACAAAGGAGACTTGGCATCCACACAAAGAAGAAGACTAAGTCAATACATAATCAAATGATGCCACATGTACATAAAACCCTGATGAGAGAGGAAAATCCCACAAAAAATGAATCTCATTTTCTCTCCTAGCACAACATTCAAAAGAAAGATTGATGTGGAGGCCTCAAAACAAGGTGAAGTAGCCTCCCAAGCATAGAAAGCTCCAACATTCCTCTCCAAGTGGAACAACCTCATGAAAATGTGGAGAATTGCCCCAAATGAAGATGGCCTCTAGAAAACGTGCTCAAGGAATGCTCAAATAATGCTCATATATCCTTGAAATATGTCTCCAAAGCATGACCATATCCATATCTAAGGTCAAGGAACCTCCATGAAGCGAGGAAGTGACCCTCCAAGTCAAAACATGGGTCAACCTTGAAATCATGTGACATACATCTCCAAAAGTGACAAAATAAGGAGGGTTCTCATGAATCTCCAACATGGAACTACTAGAGGATGTCAATGTGTGCAAAAGTAGCTCAAATGTTCCTCGAAGGATATGACCAATGCCTCAAAATATGTGTATTTTCTAGAGAAATATGGCATTGCCTCGCGAGACATGAAACAAAGTGAACATGTGCATAATTATCTCTGATAGTAGATGGCGAAAGTGTGATGAATACATAAGAGATGGATCCATGCTTAGGAATATAATAAGTGTGTTATACATACGTGTGACAACCTTTATAAAGAGAAACAATTTCACATCATATACAAAGGGGTAAGGAGACTATGTAGCTCCTCTAGATCATGTGTCTTAGTAGATGCACCCAAGGATGGTTGCATACCTAACCCAAATCATAAATGAGTGACATGGTGAGAGTTACCAACACAGAAGGGCAGTTGACTGTAGCCATAAAAAAAAAATCCAATATTGAAATTGGGACTAAAAGGATGGCCCATGAGCGACCACATGGGATCTAGAGATACCACATGAACCCCCTACCAATACATAGAGCATCTAAGCATGGTACAATACAATACACGAGTGAAAATACATCCACACTTTTTTCTCATCATGGTACAATAAGGCACATAATCTGCTCATATGATGGTCCACATCTAGCAAAAAGTATAAGATACACTAAGGTGAATTTGGGGTGTAATAGTTTTCTCCAACTTGGGGACATGTGCCCATATCAAGAGTGCATGAGAACTCTAGAATCTAGGAAACCTATAGACTTGAAACATTCTCAACCAATGGATATTAAATATAGGGGAGGGTAAAGACATGATTGTTTTTTTCCCTTCCCTAAAAGAGAAATAAATCCATGCCTAAATGAAATATATATCCAAACACATGTTTTTTTTTTCACAAGGACAGGGAAATTTTATTCATTAAAAAGGGCACAGCCAAAGCTACTTAGCACAAAAATATGTCCTAGTATTCATAGAAAAAACCAGATTAAAAATAATTAGAAAAAAAAAAACAAAAACAATTCCCCAAGTTTCCAGATCTGTCTTATAGTACCAGACTTGTCTATTGCAATTTCTAAATAAAATAGAATATATCTGATAGAAAACACCAAGTATTTTGAAAAAAAAACAAAACATGACTATCTTGAAATTAATACATTCTAGACCTCTTCTCTTTTTGGTATGTCTTCATCTATAGGAGCCACCGCGATGTTCAAATTTGGAAAAATCCTCAAATTTTTCTCCTCTGACCTGTGGAAGCATCCAGAATCCATATCCTACATTGACTTTGTTGATGTAGCCTCCCCCTGATCCAACTGATACTGCTGAGATTCCCCATGTCGATGCAGANCATTGAGCATTTAAATTTCTTTTCACGCAAGAGAAATAGTTTTTCATTAAGCATTTAGTTCACTTACCTCTTAGGCTAGCTAGTTGTTCAATGAGAAGTTTTTGCTTACTTGTCCCTATGCTTTAGTAGGATAGATAGTTGTCTTTGCTTACTTGTCTTTTTCTTTAGTAGGTTAGTTAGGTGTCTTTGCTTACTTGTCTATTTTCTTTACTAGGTTAGATAGGTGTTTTTGCTTACTTGCTTATTTATTTTCTTTCATAGGGTAGTTTCTCATTGAATGTAGGTTGGCAAGTTAAAGAAGTTTGCTTTCATCATTTGCTTAGTATGCGTAGTAGTTTACCTTTGCTTACTGTCATGAACTAGTTTGCTTTGAATAAGGTTTTTTACTTGCTTTCTTAGAAACTATCCATCAGTCCTTGGCCCAAAAGTGCTCAGGTTACCTAGTTTTCATTTTTCCTAGTAGGGTTTGCTCATTAGATAGGTTTGTTTGAGTAGATTAGCCTTAGATAGCTGATTTCCTTAATTAGTCTACACTCCTACCAACCTTCTACCTTTGGCATATATTTTTCTACAACTCTAAGTTTACTTACCCTGGGTTGACAATTTAATTGAGGGTTGTTTAGTGTCTTTTTAGTACATATAAATCACCTAACACGGTGACAAGCTTGTTATTCCACGGGACACTTGGCAACCCAATGTCCCAGGGGCCCTAAGAAAGCTCGAAAAAAATGAAAATCAACCTGGTGGGTTGGATCCCACATTGATCATCAACTTATTTCCAAGGATGTTTCTTCAATTGATGACCCTCCCACGACGGGGACTAAAGAGGATCAAGCTATCTCCGCTCCCTCCATTGGGGATTCTTCAGTTCTAAACCCTGCTTTGGATGGCTCAAAATCCAAAATAGAGGATCTCAATGCCACACTAGAGATCATCAAACATCCTGAAATGCAACAAGAAACACCTCGGAAGCTCACAAAAAAAGAGACTTTGGATTCTCCAGACTCGGGTAAAGTTTGGCAGGCTCACCCCAACTTCATTCCTTTAGCAATTTGGGTATATGAGGCTATCGAAGTTGAAGCATTAGCAGTTCAAACTAAGGTTCAGGAAAAGAAGGAAGTTTCACATCAATACAATCCATGAATCATAGGCATCTCAAATGCCCCAACATCGGCAAATGAAGACTGGATGGAAGTAGGAAAGAAGAAGAAAACACATGTACCCTCAAATTCAATGGTCACACGAAGTCAGGATCGCAAGTCAGCTAAAAAGGAGATCTCTTCCCCAACAAGATAATTTAGATGCAGTGTCTCTTCACTTTTATCCCCATAGTCTTTTTCCAAGTGTATTCAGTAAAGTTCTTCTATCTGAAGTTGTCATCTGAGTATTTGAAACAATAATTCGTAACTTGTAGGAGTGGATCAATTGAGACCTTAGATTGGCCTGAATTTTGAAAAACTTTGTAATCTCTCAGTAGCACCGTTTTTATAATTCAAATTTCCTAGTTTTTGTAAAAAAAAATATCGTAAGCTTTAGCATGATCTACACTGTTTTTTTTTGAACTATCATTTACTCCATACTTCCAATCATTTAAAATGTCTTATAAATGTGGCACCATTCAATCATGTAAATAGTTCAAGAGAAAATTTCCTATTTCTTATTTTCCAACTTATCAACATAAACAATTCTTAATGTGCATAAGTTATTAGGCTTGAGAAACATCCTAAAGATAATTAAGCAGCTACATGATGACAATGAGAAGAGTGACAGATCATCAATAACAATGAGTTATTTGTGGAAGAAAAATTGCAATAATATCTTCTCATGCACACGAGTAAGCTTTTGATCATAAATTACATTGACTCCTCTATTTTGAGTAGGTGGAAAAGAAATTGCAATAATATATGTTCATGCACATGAGTAAGCTTCTAATCATGAATGGAATTGACTCCTCTATTTTGAGTAGGTTCTATTATCTGTTGTCACTCATTTCTCTCAGTCAAATAGTTTTCTTATTCATGGGATAAATTGATTGAAATCTAGTATTCATCTCTACCTATAAGAAGTGGTAATACAAACCATTATTTTTTATTATTTTCATGACAATAGTAACTTTGTTCTTGAGATTATTGCTCCATACTTATCTACAATATGTTCTAAAAATGGTTTAGAATATGATTGTTATGAATACTACCCATATATGGAAGAAGATTTAGAGTAGTCAATGAGACATCATAAACATTTCTTGCAATAATAATGCTTATTTTGATGTTCAGTCCAAATCCTAATTGGGAATATGATATTTTCTTTAGTTGGTATCGGAAATTAGAAAATTCATCATATTAGAGTTTCATATTCATTGTTTTGAAATTTCATTCAATTAGATAATGTTTTTGAAGAGAATAGAATGAGATTTTATTCTGAAATAAATTATATTATCACTAACACAACTAAATCCAACTCTAATATGCACCTATACCATCTCTAGGTTGGGAAGATGTTGGCTGCATAAATGGAACTCCAATACTTAATAGTTGAGCATTTGTGCTAATTCTAAATATACATCCTATTACTGCCCAAATTAACACCCTTGTAAGAGCCTTAATTATGGTGCTAAGGAGGTACATTTGGAAAATGCACCATTATCACCTTAGTACTTCCTCCCTTCACTTTAGATTAGCTCCTAGAAACCACGGGGGGTATCCCAATCTAAGTGAGGTAAACATGTCAATTAAGTCATTTCCTTGCAAAAGATTCACTTCAACAAACAACACCTCAATATCTGATTGGATGGACCGATGCCCAATAAATGATAATAAGCCTAAAGCAATATCCAATAGAAAACAAGGGCAGAAACCACCCCAATATAAAGAGGGTTAGGAGCTAATTATTATGTGCTAAGTATGAAATAGATAAGTCACAATGGTAAATACAAACTAGCATTGCTAAATTACAAGCTTAGTTTATATGTGATCATGAACTTAGCATAAACTTGTAAGAAAGGATGGTGAATCCCCTTAGGGTTTCACCAAGAGAATCTCCCAACAAAAGATAAACACAATTAAGCAACTAGGATATTTCATCTTGAAAAACAATCTAGAAATGAAGTATAGACTAGGAGAGGGTTAGAATACACCTTTAAAGAAGAAAACCATAGCCTTCGGGGTTTCACCAAATCTGTTTTCTAATGCTGAAATTAATTTCCAGACTTGAAGAACTCCTTAAATCAACCTACAAGATGTCAGAACAATTCTTAAATCACAATGAGGGAGGACCAATTTTCCTTCTTAGGGTTAAAGATAAACAATGAAGCATAAAACCTTGTTCAATATCTCTATAAATTAAGATATAACATTAACCATTCAGTAAACAATGAAAACATATTTTTTTGTTTGATTTTTCTTTTGATATATATTCTGGATTTTTGTCTTTTATATAAAAAAAAAAATGGATTTTATTGTTTTTGTGGATGGTTGTTGGGAGTTATAATTAGGGCCTTATCTCCACTTAGGGCTTATGGGGTCAATAAGTATTCCCCTCCAAGAATTGGTTATCCAAGGCTTATGGATTAGAATGGGAGACTATTACCTTAGGGAAAAATAGTCCCTTATCTAATAAAGACAAGTCATGAAAACCAAGGCCCTACAATAAGGGTTTCCTCAAGGGAAAAACATTTGACAACAAGATCAACTATAACTTGAATATAGTGCATAAAACCCTTGCCAAGGAACCAAAAGGAAAAGCAAAGAAACAGATTAATTACTTACCCAAGTTAACAAGAGAAGAAGGAAAGAACAAACCCTAGAACATCTCCTCTCCAAGTAGTTAAGTAACTCTTCAAATGGATTTATCTTGCTAGAAATGTAGAAGTCTTGAACAGTCACAATAATATATTTGATGAACCAAGAAAGAGAGAGCTCCAAAAATTGACACCAAAACTCCAAGAAAGATATTCTATTAATGACTTGTAAAAATGATCTCCAACAATTCATAACGATTTGGAATGAGAGGAGAGCATCTACTNTCACAATAATATATTTGATGAACCAAGAAAGAGAGAGCTCCAAAAATTGACACCAAAACTCCAAGAAAGATATTCTATTAATGACTTGTAAAAATGATCTCCAACAATTCATAACGATTTGGAATGAGAGGAGAGCATCTACTTATAGAGGAGGATTCTACATCCTTCTCATTATTTATTAATTAATTTCCCTAAATTTATCCTAGGAGACTAACAACGGAGTCTTGTCATCCACACAAAGAAGGAGACTAAGTCAATACATAATCAAATGATGCCACATGTACATAAAACCCTGATGAGAGAGGAAAATCCCACAAAAAATGGAGCTCATTTTCTCTCTTAGCACAACATTCGAAAGAAAGATTGATGTGGAGGCCTCAAAACAAGGTGAAGTAGCCTCCCAAGCATAGAAATCTCCAACATTCCTCTCCAAGTGGAACAACCTCATGAAAATGTGGAGAACGACCTCAAAAGGAGATGGCCTCTAGAAAATGTGCTCAAGGAATGCTCAAATAATGCTCATATATCCTTGAAATGTGTCTCCAAAGCATGAACATATCCATATCTAAGGTCAAGGAACCTCCATGAAGCGAGGAAGTGACCCTCCAAGTCAAAACATGGGTCAAACTTGAAATCATGTGACATACATCTCCAAAAGTGATGAAAGAAGGAGGGCTCTCATGAATCTCCAAAATGGCACCAATAGAGGATGTCAATGTGTGCAAAAGTAGCCCAAATGTTCCTCGAAGGATATGACCAATGCCTCAAAATATGTGTATTTACTAGAGAAATATGACATTGCCTCGGGAGACATGAAAAAAAGTGAACATGTGAATAATCATATCTGATAGTAGATGGTGAAAGTGTGATGAATACATAAGAGATGGATCCATGCTTAGGAATATAATAAGTGTGTTATACATAGGTGTGACAACCTTTATAAAGAGAAACAATTTCACATCATATACAAAGGGGTAAGGAGACTATGTAGCTCCCCTAGATTATGTGTCCTAATAGATCCACCCAAGGATGGTTGCATACCTAGCAAAGATCATAAATGAGTGACATGGTGAGAGTTACCAACACCGAAGGGCAGTTGACTATAGCCATAAAAGAAAAATCCAATCTTGAAATTGGGACTAAAAGGATGGGCCATGAGTGACCACATGGGGTCTGGAGATACCACATGAACCCCCTACCAATACATATGAAATCTAAGCATGGTACAATACAATAAATGAGTGCAAATACAACCACACTTTTGGCTCATCATGGTACAATACGGCACAAAATCTGCTCATATGATGGTTGACATCTGGCAAAAAAGTATAAGATACACTAAGGTGAATTTGGGGTGTAATAGTTGGCTCCAACTTGGGGATATGTGCCTATCTCAAGAGTGCATGAGAACTCTAGAATCTGGGAAACCTATAGACTTGAAACATTCTCAACCAATGGATATTAAATATAGGGGAGGGTAAAGGCATGATTGTTTTTTTCCCTTCCCTAAAAGAGAAATAAATCCATGCGTAAATGAAATATATATCCAAACACATGTTTTTTTTTCACAAGGACTGAGAAATTTTATTCATTAAAAAGGGTGCATCCAAAGCTTCTTAGTACAAAAATATAGCCTGGTATTCATAGAAAAAACCAGATTAAAAAAAACCAACAATTCCCTAAGTTTCTAGATCCGTCCTATAGTACCAGACTTGTCTACTGCAATTTCTATATAAAACATAATATATCCGATAGAAAAAACCAATTATTTTGACAAAAAAACAAAACATGACTATCTTGAAATTAATACATTCTAGACCTCTTCTCTTTTCAATATGTCTTCATCTATAGGAGCCACTGCGATGTTCAAATTTGGAAAAATCCTTAGATTGTTCTCCTGTAACCTGTGGAAGCATCCAGAATCCATATCCTACATTGACTTTGCTGATGTAGCCTCCCTCTGATCCAATTGATACTACAGAGATTCCCCATGTCGATGCAAATAATCCACCTCATCTTGGAGCTACCTAATAAACGTGTGATGTTGGGCCAAAGTTTCTAATGCAAATGAAACTGTGGAGGTAAGAGAATTCACCTTAATTTTCAATCTCTATGTTGTAGTGAAATTGACCTCCACCTCTTCATCAATATGCTTTGAACTTCTCAATTCTTCTATTGGATTAGACATAGTTGGAAAATTTCTATTGGAAACAATGTGAAGACCAGGACCCATATTCCTTGTCTTATCTCCCGCAAGCAACCCACATACCAATTTACAACTCGTTAATAGTACCAACCTGAAAAGTTGAAAGGTAATGCACTCTTCAGAACCACCACAATTATTACCCACAATAGTGCCAACCCAAATGAAAAACAAGTCGAGAATTTTGGCTATATTATTCTTTCATCCCCAAATATTCCAGGCACTACAGACCTTACTAAGTTTGTATTGCACTAGACTAACTCCAAAAATTAAAGAGGCAAGAAACGACAAGCATAAACAATCTCCAAGTACGCATATCCTGATAATACTGAAATCCTAGATGGTAATTGAGATTGCGTTCTCAGGATGAAGAAGATTATATGCCTCCCATTTCTCATAAATTCTAGCAACATCTGCCTTCTTATCACGACCATCATAGTTGATAATGAAAATATCATGTGGGAATACATACCATATATCCTCATTAATGAATTCAACCACCAGATTTGGTACTTTCATCACTTGAGAATGTCTTTGAATCATTGCTACTCTCCCATCCATATTCATATCCATCGAACCAAAATCAATTTGAGGTACAAAGTGTACTTTCCCTTAATTTCTCACGAGACCAAGTATGACTCCCACCTTTGAGGATGCATTTCTGCTCCTGCTGCTTGAATGGGGATAATGGCTACCAAGCCTTTGTTGATAGCAAAATAGACTCGAGACAATCCTGTCGATGATAAAGGAGGGTAGGGAAATAAATAACTACCTTATGCATGTGTCTGCCACACACTCTACTCCAGACACCCATGACGTGGACCCCCAGGGCCCTACCTATACCATAGGCCCCAAACATTAGGGATGGGTTATATGCCTTACATACCCACAGACTCCCAAGGAACCCGAGGCTAAACCAATGGATCTATTAACCATTTTGTCTACTTCCTTATTATTTCCTTCGAGAATCTGAAAATATTGGACTGAGATATTAGATAAGGAGATCCTAATCCTCTCCAAAAGAATTTTTAACTTTATCTCCTTTGGATTGGATCCGGTTACAAAATATCTTATGGTATTATTTGAGTCACCTACTATATTTAGCTGCTTAATTTTCTTTTGAAGTGTTATTTTTACCCCTTGATACACTGCGCAGACTTCTGCCATATTGTTTGTAGTGACACCTAAATTTCAAAAGAAGTCCAATTCTTTGATTCCTCGAGGCCCATACAACACCACCCCACACCTACCTTCCCTGGGTTTCCTTTTGATGCCCCATCAAAACAATAAAGTATATCCTGAATGGGAACATAGACAATTGCGAAACTCCATCACTGAAATCTGAAGCTGCAAGAATGATCTTTGATAAACTTTAGAAGAAGATATCACTTCGATATCTAATTTGGCCATCCAAATTTCTGTTGGATTACTGAGAGGGGGGGTGAAACATTAATAGAGAAATATAATCCTTTTTAACCATATAATGCAAGTGTTATGTCANCAACTTCATTGATCTTCATCTCATTATTCCACATGCAAGCATGGGTCCTCCAACGTTTCTTCTAGGATAACCTAATCTGTAAAGCGTCTTCCCATGAGGGATTTCACCATAAGGGGACCACTTTGGAGTTCATCCATTTGTGCACCTTATCAACCAGGATAACACACTAATGATTCATCTTTTCATTGATTGGTTTCCACTTATACATATATCATTCTCATCAAGGGCATCATATCAATGATCCATCTTTATCAATTAGTTTCCACTTGGACATATATTATTCTCATCAAGGGCATCATATCAATCAATTACTTGACATCAATCAAACCAAACCATTTACATATGATCCAACAATCTCCCAAATAATCAAACCATTGGCATCAATGAGAACATGATCCAACAGGGTGAACCATGTAAATACTGTGTCATTCTTCTTTGTGCGATGTGTTGGTACATTTATGTGTTATTTGCTAAGTGCTTGATATATATATATATATAGATAGATATGTTTATGCTTTCTGATTATGATGAATCTAGATGTTAGATCTAATATAGGTGAATATTCTTAGTGCTTGAATCTGCCAGATTTGATCCATTTATTTATGCTACGTGATTAGATACATTAGATCAGGGTGAATGTTGCGATGCTTTTTTTTATCTGTGAAGTAGATATTGGGTAAATAATGATGAACTAACGGTGTTAAGTTCTCTATTAAGTATTATAATCATAGATCTATGTCCCAGCTAAGGTTGCAGACACCTGAGTCCTGTAACCACCCCTTCCTCTACCTCGACTGAGACTTCATTTGCTTCGCAGGTGTTGTCAAAAGGACCGGTAGTTAGGGTTTTGTTGGTGTGTTGTTGTAGCGTTGAACCCTGGGTCTACCCCTATGCCAACAAGATCTATCATCACCAAAAAATATTTTCTTGGTGTTACATTCATTTAGAGCAGAAAATATGTCTTTATCCTTAGCCATGTGATAAGATTCTCCTGAATCAATAATCCACTCATGAAAAGAAGAAGTAGAAGTTGCATTGAAGGAGAAACTAGAAGTAGAAAGTGCATGTCCATGAGAAGAAGATGAAGAAGTAGAATCAATATTGATGTTGTGCTTCTTCATCGATGCTTATAAATTTTCCCTCTTCTTGAAACATTTGGACTCATCATGACCATCTTTATCACAAAAGTTGCAATGTTTGTTAGTCTTCTTATTTTTAGATTTTTCTCCTTCGTCACCATGAGGAGTTGAAGTTGTCTGAGTGGGTTTGGGACCCTTTTGTTTCTTGTTGTTGTGGAAAGGATGTTGTTTGTTGGGATTCTTGGGTTTAAATTTCTGATGGGAGACTAAGGCTTTGTTGGAGGTACCTACAGTGGTGATCACTCCAAGTTGTACAAGCTTATCTTTTTCTCTAATCAAATCATCACAAAAGGAATCAAGAGTGTGTTTTTGATAATATTTCCCTAGAGCCTATATCATGGCATAAAAGGTAGATACAAACAAAGAATATGCACTACCTAGCTAAGAAAGAATAATATAGATACAATGCTCTTCCTCCAGCTTTATGGTACACTCTTCACATAAACTTTGAAGTGTTTTAAACTTATATAGATAATCTTCAATGCAAGAAAAATCATTTGGACTTAAAGTCAATGTCTAATTTTCTAATTGATGTGCTCGAATAATATTGTGTTTACCAAACACATATTCAAGCTTTTCCCAAGCTTCATCAGGGTCATCAATTTCTTGAAGGTGTAACCTTAAATCTGGAGAGATGGGCATTCTATCAGTCCACGTGCTTCATCATTCCTATTATCCCATTTGACTTTATTTTCATCATCAATGGGTTATTTTTCCTTTCCCAAGGTAATTTGATGAAGGCCTTTACTTCTTAATAAATCCTCCATATGGGATTTCCATTGGAAGTAGTTGGTGTTGGTAAGAAAAAGATCATTGGAAGAAGCCATATTAAATATGTAGATAATATGGATTTTAAAAACTGAAACTGATGAGATTGATGGAAAGATCTCAAAAAATTGGGTGGTTTTAAAAAAAGGCACTAAAAACGGACTTCGGATGTGAAAGTTATGCCCTCACTATTACAAATAAGTTTCTTTATGAAGCGACTCACTTTTATAAAAAGAAGCGAGGATCAGTTTTATAATGAAGTTACCTTATAAAAGAAATTTGCATGCAAAATAAATAAATTTAAAATAAAATATTAAAGCTACTTATAGTGATTCACTTTTATACTTGAAGTGAAATACACTTTACAATGGATGCATGAACTTTTTCGAAAACAAATAACAACAAAGAGACTTGAACTCAAGACCTCTTACTTAATAAGGAAACTTTTAACCAAGTGAGCTAGAAAAACATATTGTATTGTTTAGAAAGAGGATTTTTGTTGTTGTTGTTGTTGTTCATGATGATGTTGAGCGTGCTCATAAAAACCTCTTTTCACACAAGAAAAAAAGTATGCTTCTCGATGACAACAAGAGTTAGATCTCGATTAGCTTACCCAGAAAATGCACCTTTTCCTATATGTTTCTGGTTTGTCGAGACCGCACAGGGCACAAGGAAAAGAGAATAAATAGATATAAAAGAGTAGAAACCTGGAAACAAACAATATAAAACTGAAATAAAACTGAAATAATACTCTGCAAAAATTTAAAAAGGGTGTATTCAGGCTTTATACCTCTAAATCTAACTTAAGTGGTCGTATCTTAGGAAAACGAAAACCTTTTCAAGTGAAATGAAAAAATTTCCTGACTGAAATGAGCACTCTGGAAGCAATGGAACAGTCTTCTCAGCCCATAAATGTATGGAAATGGCAGAAACCAAATATGAGGTAACTCGGCTTCATGATCTCGATCTACAACAGGAGTGGGTATTCAAACAGGCTATGATACCATGTTCAACAACACATGTATTCCAACAGAGGACGAACACCTTCAATAACCACTCACACAACCAGATAAAAGATCAACACACCGATTTTTTGACGTGGTAAAATACCTATGGTGAAACATCCACAGCCCCAACCAATGCGACCACTTGGAGCAGTTTATTAATGCAAAAGGAAAAGATTACAGAGATATTTTACAAGAGAATTTCTCACAATCGATCATGAGAAAATGACCCTCCATGCTCTTTAAATAGATATCATGGACCAATCGGGTATTAAGCACAGATCAATGTATTCGTTAATATCGAGGAGAATACAAACCATTGAACCACTCTATGTCGGGAACATATCGTGACTGTCGAATTTCCTAACTACAAATGCATATTAAAGAAAAACACTAACAAACAAACTTTTACCTAATCAACACATTAGACCAAGGAGATATTAACTAACTCCTAAGTGTCTAAATATCCTAACAGAGTTAGGGTTAGGGTTACGAATATTGACACAATTATACCTCATAATTACTAGAAAAATATAAATTATAAGTAATAATATAACTATAATAATAATAATAATATCACTATAAGTAATAATAATATAACTATAATAATAATAATAATAATATCACTATAAGTAATAATAATATAACTATAATAAATAATAATAATAATAATAATAATCCATTTTTTAATGTCATGGCCAAACCATACACCAAATTGGTGTATGAGACCCCCTTGTTTGTGGGAGAAGGGACCCCTTCGCCCATCGATTTGACTGGTAAAGTCTATGGAGGTATAATATTATAACTATAATAAATAAGCCCAAAGGGGTTGGATCCAATGGTGGAAAGCGAGGATTTTTTCACCGTTGGGAAAGGTTCAACTCTCGTGAGGGCCTAACCTAAAGAAATGGGGGCAACTTGAGGTAGTGCTCGAATGTGTGGTTTCACCCAGAGATATTATATTAAATGATATCGTGACCCATGCACACATAAATGGATCAAATCCCACCCCTGTGTCCTTCAATTTTAAGAGTCTCGGATAGGATTTTTACAAATACAACGCGTGGACAACCAGGGGGAGGACACATAGCCTAGTCTCCCACCACCTTGAGCCAGCTCAGGCGCACTCATCTTACACCATCACCTCATGAATTTAAATCCTTGGTCGTCGTTCCTCGACATTCACTCATCTCTAATATAGTGTAACATCTTTATGCCTCTGTTCATGGGAATGTTAATAGTAATGGGATGGACACAATATCAGTCCCATCACCTGTCCTGACATGGTGGATTTAGGCCCATGTTATGGAGTGCCGAGGCTCATTCAAGCCCTTGGCCTCCAGAGTCTTGGCCTCCTTCGGAAGTTGGTCCCATATTTCTCATCTGGTTCGAGCTTTTGCAGTGCACTGGGGCCTTGGCTCCTAGAACCTCTCCTCTGGCTAATCTTTGTTACTACGTCTAGCTGGTCTCACTTTCTTCGAGCAACATATCTCACTTTTTTCACGCACTCCTCATTTGGTTTCAGGTGGCTCTTTCGATGCCTCGACTCAGGGGTAAGTCAAAGAGAGGTGTGGCCTGGTATGCTGCTAGAGGAAGGGGAGCGAGAGGGCATGCCCAAAACCTAAGAATGTATCCACCCTGAAGCGTATTGTCGCTCCCACTCCCTCCTTCATTTTTGTTCTGCCTCCTCGAGACACAACTCCAGACTTGTCTCCGTTGTTGAATCCTTATGATTGTCATGTCCAATGGTTCGACAGTATTGGAAACTCCCTCGGCTTCTCTCTTAGGCTCAGTCTGTCCCCCCCCCTCCCCCACCAGCCTCCACCTCCCCCTCCTCCTTCTCCACCTCTCATCACCTCCACCTCCCCCATTCCTACAGCTCCTCTCTCATCTTCATCCTCCCCCAC
>SNQJ01S0015394.1:85500-150858 GCA_010110895.2 Picea sitchensis
AAATAAAATTATATATTAATTTTTATTTTATTTTATGTTTTTTTAAACACTATTTTCAAGGGCCCCGCTCTTTAGCCTCAAAACAAAGATTCGTTGCAGCAAAACAAAGATTTTTTCAAAGCGGTCGCCGGTTGGGATCGCAGCGCAATGAGTCGGATGTGACAAGCTGTAATGGCGTGTTGGCGTCAGAGGTAAGGGGGCTTGCCGGAATGTTTGCCCTATCGGAAAGGCGCCGGGTGCCGAAAAACGAAACGGAAACCGTGAGGGAGAGCGGGGTCGCTGGAACAAGGCGGGGAAGTCCAGAACGCCGGAAGTGCGAACGCCGAGGATATGACAGATTACGCCGAATTGAATTCAATTTAGCTTTTCCTACACTGACAAGGGCTCGATCTGCAACAAGAGATAGGTTCTCATAGCCAATGAGATTTTGACAAAAAAAAAATTTAATAAATGAGATAAATAAAAAAATTCTATTGCTAAAGTGTTACATTAGAAAGTCATATTAATTTATCTCTGCATTCATGAACCATTATTAATTTGGCAATAACAGGTAGGTTTGAATAGCCAATGAGATCTTGACAAAAAAAAAAAATAATAAATGAAATAAATAAATAAAATCTATTTCTAAAGTGTTACATTAAGAAGTAAATTAATTTTTGGTCAACAGGTAAATTAATAGGTAATTAATGATGAACTCATCACTATATACCATGCCTATCGACAGGTATAATAAGACTCTACCCTCCAAGTCAAGTGAAGTCAGTCATGGAGAAGAAAATGCATCAGGCGCAGAGAAAGAGACATTGGTGCCTATTGCAAATTTCGCCATTGAACAAATTGTGGTTGTAGTTTCAGATAATCTTGTTAACCAAATCTTATTTGAAACGCTTCACTGAACTTCCATTAACTTCCATTCTATTCGTTAGGGTGCGGCGAAGGAAACCAACCATTTGTTACAAAGCTGTAAAAAGAATTTGACGATCCCCATGAACAGGACGAAGACTGAGAGGTGTGTGGCAGGCATTCATGGGATATTCCCTTGGATTTAATCAGACTGTTCTTGAAGAGATATCAGTAGAGATCGGTCTCAAAATGAGTGTTTAAGAACAAAAGCTGATCACCCAAATCATTAGAGATGACACAACCGACACCCATGTATTGTACTCCAGGCTTGCTGAAGTTACTGCTGGTATTGTTAGCCATGGAATTGGCAGTATACATAGTGGGTTCTCCCCTGTATTGGCAGTTCAGAGAGGGCCTCACCCTTGTCAGGCAGGCAGCAACCTGCTCTCCTTGTGTATGCAACTGCACTTTAGAAGCTGGGCTCAGCATTCCTCCAGGTTTGAGCAATCTTTCCTTTGCAGATTGTGGGAAGCTTGATCCTCAGTTTAGGCAGGAT
The DNA here is from genome assembly GCA_010110895.2 of Picea sitchensis. Lineage (NCBI taxonomy): Eukaryota > Viridiplantae > Streptophyta > Pinopsida > Pinales > Pinaceae > Picea > Picea sitchensis. The sequence continues at coordinate 86,900 of SNQJ01S0015394.1, forward strand.
ATGGAAAAGAATTTTACAGATCTTCTCTCGGAGGAGTTGGGGTTACAACAAACTGTAGCGGAAGAAATTCGGGATAATTCTGTAATGACATTACTGGATGCCAAGAGATTGGCTTCTCTGTCTCAGAAAGAAACCGAAAAATGTAATCCTGGAATGTAAACATGCGAAGGAGCCAGAGAGAGAGCAGAGGCAACATTATTAGCTGAGAAGAAGCTTTCAGCGATATGGGAACATAGGACTCGCCAAATGGGTTGGAAAGATAAATAAGTTCTGGATACCAATGTCACAGTGGAATTTGAGATGCATAGGAGTGGAAGACAAGCAATCTATGAAATATTCAAAATAATAGGAAAACAACAAAAGTGGAGAGTTGGCTTTGCTTTTATTGATATTGTGTTTTTGGATTTGAGGAAAATTTCATTTTAATGACTAACAGAGAGAAACAAGATACAAATTGTAGAGTGACACTGTCAAATTCATGCAGAACCCTTGTAAGAAAATAAGTGGCCATTCACAGTTGCTGTCTTAAAGGATGAGCATAAGTCTTGTTATTATGGTATGCAAGTGGCTAGTAGTATTGTCTATTATTCAAGTAGATCAATCGGTGTATGGAAGCATGTTATCAATAAGTTGGGTACAGCAAAATCAAACCAGGTTGTGAGGAAAGATGTGGATATATAAAACATGGGCTGCCAAAGATGAAGGCTAAGAAGCTATTTTCAAATATGATGGAAATACATGTGAAAAGAAGCAATGAATATAGAGATACYTATAGTTTTAGTASGCATAGGTTAAGAGTGGCTTGCCTGATTAACTTTTGAAAGAAGGTGTTTATATTCGAAAGAAGAAAAAAAAATGASAGGTGGCRTTTGAGTAAATCTATAGTGGTTGGTTTATAAATGTTCATGRCAAAATTTGGCAAACAATAAAAGCTACCCAAKTTTGGGAAAAGTGGAACAACTTGCAGTATGGTCTACAGGCCCACCTTCAGGCCCACCTTTTTCTTAGGAGTAGTTTCACCAAATGCCCGGTCTTTTAATATCTTTCAGCCATCTCAAAGCCAAAGATTTTTAAGTCTAAATTTATAATTCGGCTACACAAATAAAGGCTGGGAATTAGTAAACAAGCAARRMCAGAARGCAACCTTGGGGAGGAAGAAGTGGGAGTTTTTTCAGTAGAGAGGCAGAAATTGCTYAGGAGCCCACAGGGCCATCATTTTTGCAGCAGATTGAGGAACCAGAYGGCAAAGTCATCACCTTCATTTGCAGATTTTGTGTTTCTCCCAAATTTTGTATTTTTTCTTCAGTTTATCAAGAACTCTATCCTCTAAGTATCTATTAATTTGTAAATGATTTTGCTCAGGGTATAAAGATTATGTTGCAGACTTGTTCTCGATATTTTTTCTGTATCTGCCTTTGAAGTCATGTCAAGCAGTGACTTAGTTTATACACGCTTTTCTTCTCATTTTAAAGATTTTGAGTTGGCTTTTAATCTTCAAATGTTTTGCAATGGGTACAGTCTATATCACTGCTTGTTAGTAATAAAGAATGCCCTTCTTTGAAATCAAGATCATTTATATTTTATAGTTATCACTGAACTATGGGATTTAGATGAAGATTGTCAATGTGTTTTCTTGCATACTATTGATTTCATCTAAACATGCCCAATACGTTTTCTATCTTATTAGAAATGCTAAGGACTTCCATCCTCTCTATTATTTCTAATATTCTGTTATTCCTCAGTGCCAAGGAATGCCATGTCATTCCCACAGGCATATTCTGTTATTCCTCAGTGCCAAGGAATGTCATGTCATTCCCACAGGCATTTGAGACTTTTCTTCTGCATCTTCCATTAACTTATTTTATGCATCTGCAATGCAGGATAAAGGTGTCTAATGGTAAGGCCCTGGTTTGATGGTTTATTTGGAGCTTTTTATTGTCTCTGATTTTCATTAATCCTTCAACATTTATATTATCTTATAATCATCAGAATTCTGGCATAAATATTTGTATGAAAGAGTTGTTTTCAGGAAACTCTAAACAATAATACTTGTGACAGTTTGAGGATTACCCCCTCTGGCACAAAAGCCAGCTTGAGGCGTAAAGCAAGGAGGCTTTATTCGAGCCTCTATAAAATGCCTTGGCATTGTTCCCTAACCAAGAACAACCTTAGGAACAACACAACAAATAACCAAAAGTAGGTTGATGGGTCTACTTAGCATAGAAGTGGTATTACATAGTAGGAGTGTGAAGGCCACTCCTATAAAAGAAAAAAGAAAAGATAATAAGACCTAATATTAACTAACTCAATGCTTAAAGGAAAGAAATACAATGTTCTGGAATAGAGTACAAGGAAAATACTCTCAAGGCTCCAAGTGCATGTTGTCAGATAAAGGGGAGGGGGTTTTTCCTCCTTTGGAGTTGAAAGTGCAACTCTCCTACCATACAAGGCCAAAGGAAAGAATTGATGTATAGATAACTAGTTGGAAGAAATAGATCTCATCTAGGGGATGTCTCTATGTCTAGAAGAAGTGACCCACTGCTGAGAGTTGGTGAAAGAGGATTGCCTACTAGTCTGGCATACACTGTCTTGAGACTACAGTGAGAAACTCTACATGTGTCTCATTATAGAGAGTCGGATTACCTCCTACCGTTTCACAAATTTGGGGGTTGAAATGGTGTTTCTCTTTGCATGCCTCCTGGTGACATTGTCCATTGGGACCATGAAGAAGAAATATGTAATCCTATGAACAGTGTCTATGCAAGTGGGGGGCATGGAGGATGTGAGATCCAGGTTTGACAACCTCTCCAAAATATATTCCTGGGCATCGTAGCTCTAGATATTGAAAAAAGGTGGAAAGAGAGCTACGAGACTCTCAGAATAGGCAATGAAACTGATCATGTATCTAATAGTACCAAAGAGATATGAATATAAAGTTCTCCTCCCTATCTATGACAAATTCGACATAATCTATCCTCATGTAAGACCTGGGGCTTAGTTTCCACTCTACACTAATAGGAATCCACTCTAAATTGGCTTAGGGGACCGTGAGCCCATGCATCCAGTGTCGAAGTGTGCAAGGGAGGCGCACTATGAGGTCATCTTTGATCTCAGGAAATGCTCTACAACAATGTAGGGAAATCCAAGTGACCTGGATATGTTGCCTATAAATATCATCCTTGGCAATCCCATTCATTTCATTCTTATTACACAGGGGGTGGTTAGGAGCATCCACGGAATACTTGAACGGGGGAAGGTGATCCATCGATATACTAGCTAATTGAATCAACATCTAAGTACCAACACCACACCCTCCCGAAGGAGGAGGCAAATTGGGCAATGGCCTATGAAGAGTAGTAAGCAATATATTGGTACATTTCCCTGTCGATCGTTGAGTCGATAAATCTCTTGAGACAATGCAACAACTCTACCAATCTTAAGGCAATCTCAATCTGAAAGGGGTGTATTGTGAACTCTACCTGAATGATGGGCCAAGGAACCGTCATGTTGCATTCGATAATGTAGCATACTAAGAGGGTGCTAACTCTCTCAGTGTGGGCCCAATCTGACTTGAGTAGGATAGGTCCCTAAGCCTCTTAACCATACAAAGCTTTGATTCTAATGGTGGAGTTCATGAGGTCCAGTTTGGACAATATGCCTTGAAAATGACGCTGGAAACATTGTCCCTCAATGAAAACGAGGGACCCATATCCCTTATTCACCTGGAGTTGGAGAGCCTATCTCAACCTGAATCTAGGCCCGAAACATTGAACCCACATATAGGTCTACGCAATGGTAATTTCAACCTCCTCCCTCCTAAAGTAAAAATGAAAGCATGAAAGGGTCTTCTTTGAGCAATTTAACATCATATCCTGGTTTTCCCAAGGTTGATAATCAGTTTTCGAAGGTCACAAAATATTACAAGAGCATCCAGCTATCTCTATAGACCCTCAAGTGTGGAGGCCAAACAGACCACATTGTTAGCAAAAAGGAGTATGGAGATTAGGGCATGGTGGAGGAGACAACTTTCACCTCACTAAATGTGCTACTGCAAGAATAATTCCATCTCATCTATAGATCCCAAAGAAAGCAAGCAATGGAGGGCACCCCTACTTTACCCTAATCGTGCTCTTGATGAAGTCTAACAATGTGTGCATTATATGAAGGAAACCAAGGATGGCCTCATAGTGTCACATAATAGAAACTATGAGAACCTTTGATATACCAATGCCTTTGAGTCTTTAAAACATGGCTTTTCACAAGACCGAGTCAAAGGATTTCATAAAGTCTACAAAGTAGCACAAGACTTCCAAACAACAATGTATTTTCTTCTCAACAATGGGTCGTAGGGTGAGGATATGATCCATTGTCTAATACCCTAGTCTAAAACCTACCTATCACCTACCCCTAAGATCTCTCCTTTGAGCTCCTCAAATAGCTACAAATGAAGGGTAGTGGTGTAGAGGTTTGAGAAAGTGTGTCCCACCATGATCATCTTGTAGTTATTTGAATCGAGTGGATGATATGGTGGGTGAACATGGACTAAGGGTTGAGATCAGTTGGTAATCTGGAGTGGCAAGGGAAAATGATACACCAAAAAACTTTGGGGAAGTGGCGAAGTGAGGCTCACAATTCATGTCTCTTGTGTGCTATGAAGAGACATTTCTTACTACAAAGGAAGGATTAATAATATTTCTATATCAATGTGTAGGAAGTGAGGTTGTTGAAGGTGGTGTAACAGAGGTGTTTGTGAAAGTTTTTACACTCCTCATCATACCACTTGTTCATGGGACTAGAATTGGACCTAGAGGAGCAAGATAGGGTGTTGGTGGTGTGAGGGTAAGAGCTAATGGTCACTTATTGAATTGTTGAGGAAAGACAATCGTTCTTGGAGGAGGCTAACTCGAGGGATGATAAATTGGAGAGGGGGGGAGAAGTTTGCAAAGGTGGGCCATGTAGACATTATAACACCTGTTCTCAAAGAATATGGTGGTTTGCGGGGGACTCAAGGGGGACTCAAGGGGGGAGAGTCAACATGAAGGGAAAAGGAGAGTAAGGGAAAAGGAGAGTAGGGAATGATCAGTTGTATGTATCTAAATAATGGAGAGCTAGTAGGTATACTAGAGCATACCATGGTTTGCTAAGACATAGGCTACCACACTAGCTCACCCGAAATGAGGGAAACATTTGAAACTATTGGAGTCGAGTAAATGAGGGATACCATTTAGGATCAACAAAACATGGGATTCACCAAGTTGCAAGAGGTCTTTACCATAAGCTAAGAGGGCTCCCATGGCATCATCCAAAAACTTGTACAAACCAACTAAGATTGGCTCAATCTCTTGGAGGCAGAACACATCCTTTGACTTGTCATTAAGGGGAACTTGTCAGGTCTTGGTATGGGAATTGAATTCCTTCAAGAGAATGACCTCCCCAAGCACAAATTTTTGTATGATGTTAGCATACAAGTCCCAGTGAGTCCTTGTTTGAATCTCAATGGAGGTCAAACTCTAAAGATGTAGGTGGAATGTAGAAAAACGTAAAATAAAGATCTCAAGGGATGGGGTATACTCTTAACCTAGACCCACATAAATATTGCAAACTCATTAAAGGAAACCATAGTGAATCTACCTTGAAGAGAATCCCATCTACACCTCTTTAACCCTAAACAACACCTAAGCTTTGGGCCTCTTATATGAAGGTTTATAAGCAATGACACCTCAAATATTCTAGGATAGTCCTAAGGATGCTCACATGGTTCTTGATCATGAAGAGAATGTCCAAAAAAATGAGTGTATCAAAAACAACTCCTAGGAAGACCAGAATGAGCCATTATAGTTCCAACTCCCAATTGTAATCTTCAAAACCTCTCACTTCCCCCTAAGAACCTGTCATTTAAGAAAACTAGGGTGGGTCTACCCCAAAGGAGGGGAATCCTAAATAACTTCCTTAAGATCTCTAATAGTGTCCCATTTACCAACCCATTGTGTCATTGCCACATGTTCCCTAGAGTGCTTAGGCTCCACAACCTGGAACCGAGTGAGGTCCTCATATAAGAAAATTCTATGGGGGAGAGAGAAGATCCTCTACTTTTCCCAAGGGGCTGGCAAATACTCACCCCAAGATATGAATTAGAGAAAGGGTAGAATCAAAATTGATCCATGCTCTCCCAATACTAAGGTCGAGAGTATTTAGGGTATACCTAAGGAAAGGTCCTATCTACATAGGATCTACGTGACCCAAGGGTAGGGGGAAGCCCCTATGCCTTCAGGTTCAATTCCTAATCATATCTAATGCAATGGTCGATGAGTTTGTCATGTATCATTTCCTTGACCCAACATGAGGGAGGGTCCTATCCTTCCCTCTAATAACTTGAACACAAGACTAGAGGGTCTCATGTTGAATTTCTACCTCTTGTTTAAAAGTACCTTATCATGAGATAATTTCCTCACTCTTGTTTTTTAGATCTATGATCTTCGCAGGGAGGGAATCCCCCAATGGATGAAGGGTTTCCTATATCTTGGTCCCATTCATGAATTATTTCAACAAGAGATTCGTGGATTCTATTTGAGCCTCAATTAGTGAGGGTTTGAATTTCTATTTGTGATTTATAGTTCAATAATTCCAACATATACATTCTCTTGATCAAACATGTCCACAAATCGAACCTACTGGGGGTGGGTGGAAACTTGCAAATCTAAAGTGATTTTTGTATAGCCCTGTGAATCTATTGAGTTGATGCCCATCTACAAGGTTTTAGGGAAATGCACTGATTAGGAAACCATATGGATTCAATGTTCATAGTAGTACTTGTGCACAAGAGGGGGAATGTGATTTGGAGGGGAAGAGTAAGTATGGGAGAGTATGGAGACAAGAGAGAGGAAGAAGGGGAGGGTAGTGTGATCTTGAGTGCCATATTTGTGATCCTCAATTCCATTATGAAATTAAATATAACATGAAAATTAATTCCATCGCTAGGAACCAATGTTCTTGAATTTGCATGTTTCTTGGCTTTCAGGTTTATGCAGGCAGTAATTACATGGAAAGGGATGGAGAGTATTAGAAAGCTAGAGAGTTTCTATTCTCAAATCTCAGTTCTCATCTATCTCGTTTCCTTCAATTACAATGAATATTGGCTTATGGGCTACTTTGGCTTTCAACATCATTGGTAAGTCTATTCCCCACTCCTGCTTGTGACCCATATAATGTGTAGTATGTTTCCAGTTAGGGATCTCCAATGTCTTTGATATGTTAGCTTCACATTCCTTGCATATTCATGATGACAAGTTTTATTCTCAATGTAAATATCCCTTGTCGTATCTACTATAAGAGAAGAGAGGTGTGTTGAACTTAAAATTTATAGGTGAGAGGCCATGGTGTCCAAATATGGAGCGTGTTTACCCCTAATTTTGCATGAGGCTCATACGTGTGAATTTTTTTCACTGAACTTGTTGTTTTCATCACAAAGAGCTCTAGATGGTTAGGGTATTCACTTGACTCTATTGATTATTGATGACATGGATGATGATGTGCTAGAGGTTTTGATGATGTATTGCTTACTTATCATAGAATAACACTTGATCATATAATGTTCTAGTCTCCACTCCTTACTAGATGATTGTACATGAGGATGTATGGATCCGTTGGTGTAACACCCAGTCATTTTGGTCTAAGTAGACATGGTATTGGCATCTCCATTTGGTTGATTCATCATGGCATAGAGCGTTGGCATACACTCACTTGATTACACATGGTTTGTTTCTTGGACGGATGAACATGGGTATGGTTAGGGATACTTTTCTCCAATGCCTTATCTCTTATGGATGATATTCACATGTGGATGGATTACTTTTAGCATGGAGCATGGTATTACCTTGAGCACTCTCCTTCTTAGACTCACATTTGCAGGCATTTGCACATTCATTATCACTTCATGCATATTTTGATGAGCTTGTCCTTCTCCTTGACGAGTTGGTTGGTTGGTTGTTTGGTGACTTGGCACATAGTTCATGGAATATTTGACTTACTCTTCCTACCTATTTACATCTCCTCATGCTTTATTGGTCCACACATGCCATCTTGGAGATTATTTTCCACACATGTTGAGACATATTGTTGGATTAAAAGGGGGTTGTCCCTTCTTTTTATTGAGATGATTGAGTATTATTGGCATTCCACATGTTGAGGCCTTGTACCATGGATCCACTTGCTTGATTTGAGGATGACATCCACTTTGGAGGTTACTTTTCACATTTTATCATGCAGGTTAATGGGACTTCTCACCTTAGGAGATGCCACNATTCGTGGATTCTATTTGAGCCTCAATTAGTGAGGGTTTGAATTTCTATTTGTGATTTATAGTTCAATAATTCCAACATATACATTCTCTTGATCAAACATGTCCACAAATCGAACCTACTGGGGGTGGGTGGAAACTTGCAAATCTAAAGTGATTTTTGTATAGCCCTGTGAATCTATTGAGTTGATGCCCATCTACAAGGTTTTAGGGAAATGCACTGATTAGGAAACCATATGGATTCAATGTTCATAGTAGTACTTGTGCACAAGAGGGGGAATGTGATTTGGAGGGGAAGAGTAAGTATGGGAGAGTATGGAGACAAGAGAGAGGAAGAAGGGGAGGGTAGTGTGATCTTGAGTGCCATATTTGTGATCCTCAATTCCATTATGAAATTAAATATAACATGAAAATTAATTCCATCGCTAGGAACCAATGTTCTTGAATTTGCATGTTTCTTGGCTTTCAGGTTTATGCAGGCAGTAATTACATGGAAAGGGATGGAGAGTATTAGAAAGCTAGAGAGTTTCTATTCTCAAATCTCAGTTCTCATCTATCTCGTTTCCTTCAATTACAATGAATATTGGCTTATGGGCTACTTTGGCTTTCAACATCATTGGTAAGTCTATTCCCCACTCCTGCTTGTGACCCATATAATGTGTAGTATGTTTCCAGTTAGGGATCTCCAATGTCTTTGATATGTTAGCTTCACATTCCTTGCATATTCATGATGACAAGTTTTATTCTCAATGTAAATATCCCTTGTCGTATCTACTATAAGAGAAGAGAGGTGTGTTGAACTTAAAATTTATAGGTGAGAGGCCATGGTGTCCAAATATGGAGCGTGTTTACCCCTAATTTTGCATGAGGCTCATACGTGTGAATTTTTTTCACTGAACTTGTTGTTTTCATCACAAAGAGCTCTAGATGGTTAGGGTATTCACTTGACTCTATTGATTATTGATGACATGGATGATGATGTGCTAGAGGTTTTGATGATGTATTGCTTACTTATCATAGAATAACACTTGATCATATAATGTTCTAGTCTCCACTCCTTACTAGATGATTGTACATGAGGATGTATGGATCCGTTGGTGTAACACCCAGTCATTTTGGTCTAAGTAGACATGGTATTGGCATCTCCATTTGGTTGATTCATCATGGCATAGAGCGTTGGCATACACTCACTTGATTACACATGGTTTGTTTCTTGGACGGATGAACATGGGTATGGTTAGGGATACTTTTCTCCAATGCCTTATCTCTTATGGATGATATTCACATGTGGATGGATTACTTTTAGCATGGAGCATGGTATTACCTTGAGCACTCTCCTTCTTAGACTCACATTTGCAGGCATTTGCACATTCATTATCACTTCATGCATATTTTGATGAGCTTGTCCTTCTCCTTGACGAGTTGGTTGGTTGGTTGTTTGGTGACTTGGCACATAGTTCATGGAATATTTGACTTACTCTTCCTACCTATTTACATCTCCTCATGCTTTATTGGTCCACACATGCCATCTTGGAGATTATTTTCCACACATGTTGAGACATATTGTTGGATTAAAAGGGGGTTGTCCCTTCTTTTTATTGAGATGATTGAGTATTATTGGCATTCCACATGTTGAGGCCTTGTACCATGGATCCACTTGCTTGATTTGAGGATGACATCCACTTTGGAGGTTACTTTTCACATTTTATCATGCAGGTTAATGGGACTTCTCACCTTAGGAGATGCCACATCTTTCTTGAGGAGGTTCTTCATGGTTTCATGCCTTATTTAGAGGAGACATACATCTTAAAGAATGTTTCTTGCATTCATAGTTGAGGACATCCCACATTGGAAAAGATCTAGGAGGTTCCAAACCCTAGATATTGGGTTCATTGCATATTTCGAGGGCGACCTATCTTTAGGAGTAGTTATTTGTTTAGAGAGTGCCTAGATTTCCTCCTGGTCAACTCTATTAGATACAGAATGGTTGCAGGATTTCCAAAATGTAGTCATAATGGAATTCCAACAAAAATTGAATGGTGCTTTAAAAATCTACCATGAAAACATTTTCACTGCAATTTTGACCACTCGTTTAAGGAATGCCCCACCTTTTTTGCTTGAGTGCTTTGGTTATTTGGGAAGTGTTTCCGCCTTATACACACCTCAAGTCACATGAAAGAAATCTTCAATCTATTGGGTGTTTCCTTGGGGGAAAGTCTCGAGTCGAGGTGTTGTCACTTGATTCTCGACTCCTTCGTCTAGGCCAACTCCTAGTGAAGCCAAAGGGGGTAGTCCCTAAAAAATAACTAAGGCTAAGTAACCTAAGTACAAAAAGGAAATCTAGGAGTTTATTCAAAGCAAGAGCAAAGTACAAGTAAATATATTCTAGCAGCATATATGACATGACACAAAATAGAATTTGTTTATGATAAAGATATAAAGCATGTGAAGTACTTGCATGTAAAAGATATATATGAAAGTAGATACAATTGTTTGAAAGATAAATGATAAGAAATATAAAGACCAGTGCCAATAATGTAAAGGTTGTTGCAAGATGCATGGAATGTTGTTGAGATGAAGATGTGTTGTGAATGCTCTTGTTTGTTTTATTATTAAGGTGGGTTGTTTAGTTCGTGGGTTTATTGTGAAGTGAATTGATAGTGCAAGTCCACTTGTAAGTGCGAAGTATGTGCAAGTGATTGCAAATAAATAAATCTAATCTAAAGTTTGGCCCTCTAGAATTTATCCCTTAATTGGGTACAAAGAACAATGTCGTAGGTCCAACACAAACGTAGATCTCAAAGTTCTCGTCTGACTTCACACACAAGTTTGTTTGTAGGATCCCAATTTAGTAATAACTACTATCATATTGTCCTATTAAAACTAAATCCACATTGATCAGTCCTCGTTCTCATGTACTCCACACCTTAATTCAAGAAAAATCTCGCGAAGGAGGGAACAAAGCAATACAAGGGGAAACTAAGGGGATGGTTTATCTCCTAACTTTGAAATTGCAGAAATGAAACCTAATCTACTTTAATCTAAGAAATGAAACTACTCTAATGTTTTGTGGTGTTGTGATTGATTTTATGGTTTATTTTATCTTTTTAAATTGGAAAAAAAAACAATGAAAGAAGATAAATGAGGCAATCACACAAGGACATCGATCCCCCAAGGGGGATTGAATATTGGGCGCTGAGTAGCCCATTGATTTTATTAATTTATGAAAATCTCTTTTTGGGGAATGCTTGTGATCCTTTTGATAAAGGATCAACAAGCTTTACAAGTTTCAAGATTTTGTTGTGAAAGGAAGAAAGTGGTTTCGGGGTCCCGAATGGTCCGAGTTTGCCAAATTTCGGCAACAATTCCTCTTGTCTGTTTGAAAATCTGCAAAAAAACAAGTTAAATGTGTCAAAATGCTACAAAACACTTCAGAAGTGCCTGCAAAAAGGTGTTATAATTATACAAAAAATAAATCCTAAGTAAAACCTATGATTGGTTAGCAAACTAAAGACTAATAAGGCAAATAAATGGTGAGACTTCCTAGTGATATTTCTTGCTGTCCTAAAACAGCAAGTACAATGCCACTAAGTTTACCAAATTTATATTTGAAGCAATTAAGTCTAGATCTATCTTTTAGCCTTAAAAATTTACTTTGAAAAAACTACCTAAAAATTAAATTAAGCAAGCTAGATCTACTTTAAAATGAAGCTTTTTATAAGCGAAGTAAAGATCTAACTTATTCTAGCATGCAATAATATTTTGTTCAAAATTAACTTTAAAATAGCAAAACATTTAGTTTGCATGCAAAAATAAAAGTAATCGGAAGAAAACTTTTAATTTTGTTGAGAAAAAAGGAGAGAGAAAGAGATGCCAGAGAGAAAGAAATGTTGGGCAATGGAGTCTTCTTAGTGGATTGTAGGGGGACTTTGTTTCCATAGAAAGAGGTTGAGTATGACAGAGATTCAAACTAGAATCCTCCACTCCTCCAATCCCAAGGCCCTACAAGCTTAAAAAGTTCTTGCAAACACTTCGTCAAAGAAGGGTGTTCCCTACACATGGGATCTAGAAAACATGTTAATTAACTGAAATGGACATGAAATATTCAATCACATTTGTTAATAACAACAAGATATAGAAATGCAAACTAGCTTAATGGATCTTGGTATTCAAGGACAAATTTGACAAAAGAAAATTGCAAGAAAGTAAACCTACAGTTACCTCAACATATCAAAGGAACATTGAACATCTACACATTGGCACAATACACAGGTATGACCTCCAAAGTCTCTTTATTTCTATTCCAAATAGCATAAAAGCATTACAACATCATTTTCCCAAGTCTCCAACTCTCATTTTGAGGAGGGGGGTCGCCTTTCTTATATAGCATGAGAGGGTGATGTTTCCAAATCATGAGGATGAGTCATCTCAAGGAAAAGTGTGATGCTTCCAAAGCACAAGGGCGAGTCAATTCAAGGAAAAAGAGTGATGTTTCCAAAGCACAAAAGCGCACATGTCATCTCAAGGGAAAAAAGTGATGTTTCCAAAGCACAAGGGTGCACATGTCAAGGGAAAAAGTGTGATAAAGAGGAAGGTGTGCCTTCTTTCCATGGGATTTCCACTATATGAAAAATCACTCCAATCAAGTCGCCTTTCACTTTAGACAACTTGCCACCACTTGAGAGGACTACAGATACAAGGAAAACATGTCCCATACATGTTTCCTTGACTTAAGGATTGCTGATTTTTTCCTTTTCTTTATCTTTTTATTCACTCTTTTTGAGAGAAATTGATTTTTAATGGGAAAAAACCAATATTTTTCCTCAATAAGTTGGTACATAGGTAAAGTGGGTATTCCGATTTAGAAAATGAATACCCCTAAGGAATATAATGCCTCCCAATACCACTTATTTAACTTATACATCATTTATAATTAAAAATATCTCGTTTTGTGGGAATTTTTTAATTTGTTGACAACATTAAAAAAAAAAACTAAGGGGAACTTAGTGCATTTCCATATGACTCAAAAATGATGACTAGCATGGTAATATACATTAGACACTAGACTTAGACAAAACACCAAGGCCTAACCACTAGGACATTCTCTAGCTTTGGAGGAGATTGAGTGAAAAAACTTAAAAATTATAACTCGCTTGTAATGCAGCAAGATATAATTAGAAAGTAAAAAAAAAACACTCTAGAGTAATGTACTAATGACCAAGTCTTAGGGGGCTAAGCCTTTTACAAAATTCATCATGCTAGTTCATCTTATTACAATTCCCCCATGGGGATATGTGTTGTTGGGAAAAATACCCTACGGACTAGCAAACTAGGGTCAGACTTGCATGCAGATTTTGACCGTAAAGCCAAGTAAAAGTGCACGATACCACCCAAAACTTAAACCCCTCTTTCTGAAATACATACATGGAAGGAACTACCAGCTTATTCTTGATGTTTGAGATTGTAGATCCTCAGGTTAGCTTTTTTGTGGTTTGTTGGTGTTGCTCCTTCCAACAATAACCTACAACCAAAACAAACAACGATGCATGCATATTTTCTACTTGAGGGTTAGAAATTAGCACAAAATTAAACAAATCATAGATAACTCATGCATTGGGGCCGGGAAAAGTATTATTTTATTATTTGAAAAATGAATCAACTTACAATCAAAGAGTCCGAGGCCGTATAGCTCCTTGATCGATCACAGGCTCCTCCTTTACATCCCTCAAGCACTTTCATTAATTCTCCTTTGGCTTGAGGAAAGGATAAAGGGTTGGGACAATGGATTGAGATAAAGGCAGAGTTTCTTTGCTATTTGCTTCCTCCTCCAAATGGTACCCCTAAAGCTTCTTTTATAGGCTAGAAGGAGCTAGGAGTTTTGGGCGAACCCTCGGCCATGCATGGTCCGGAGTTCGGGTCATGACCCATAGCTTTTTGTCCCATAGGAAACTTTCCTATTTTTATGCTTTGTTAGGTACACGCGGGCTGTAGTAGTCCTGCCAGTGTTCCAATGTGTGTAGTAGTGGGTTAGGGCGCGTTTCACTTTTTTTTAAGAGGATTTTCAAGAGTTTGTGGGCATAGTTTTGGCAGGAAGGACGGAGTTGGCACGATGCGGGTAAGCATGTGTGGTGCAATTTAGGGTTATAGCAGTCCTACCTAATGTGTGAGGTGGGAAAAGAGCATCGATGGCGAGAAATGCGATACAAATATTTACTGTCATCTTGATATGTTGAATGAGTGGGCTAAGAATGTCGGGGAACCGGGAAGGTGTCACTCACGCAAAATAACAAATGTCTCAGGAATGAGGCATACCCATGCTCGGGATAAAAATAGAACCATGGCTACCAATCAAATACTTTGTAGATCCATGTCAAATAACTATAAAGAGTAGCCCATGAGATAATACGCAGTGGAGCTACATCTTGAAATCGAAGAGATATACGTATAGAGTATCCATCTCGAGGAAGGCGATTGACACGATGGATGTACTTCTGAGCTCGAACAACAACTTCAAATCTTCTAAAACTTCGGGTAGGAGTGTAATATGAGTATACATTTGCACTACCGGTCTTCCGGCAGGCTTTGTCGGTTATGGACTGATAATCTTGATGATCCCGATTTGAAGGCTTCAATGATTCGAACAAGGACTTGATTGGACTTCGGGATGGTCGAGTATCTTGGGACAAAGAGACATATTAGTGATGAATCGGGGCTTAGTGATAACTTCCCTTGGATATATGCCGCGACAAGTGATAAAATTTAAAGAGCGACATATATGTTAATCATGAGTCTACGAAGAAGGAGGAGCAGCATAAACTCCATATGTTTGGAAGAGTAACCAAATGGTGGAGGACACAACTCTATATAAGCGAGAATAAGCTTCCTAAGATCGTACTACATCCCAAAGCTCGACGAATCAAGCGGACCAGGATGTTCTTTGTCCAAGTGTGACTCATTATGCTGCCAATAGAAAATACTTTTCCCATCCTCTTTTTTGGGGTATATTTGATTTTTTGTTCTTTTGATAATTTTGAAAAGAATAAAAGAATTTTACATTACAATGGAGGAACGAATGCGCAAACATACAAGCTCGAGGAACAAGGACAAGACTAATGTTCACAGTGACTGAACCGGGAAAAATCCTTGACATCCAAAAAAGGTGTTAAGAGCCTTGAGGAGAAGAAAACTATCACAAATTTGATGGATAAGGTATGCAAATACGGTTAATGGGAACACAATGAAAGCATCCTTGATGTAAGTTTAGCGAGCCCGGAGAAGGTAAGCTGCGATCGGTTTTCATGTTG
This sequence comes from Picea sitchensis, assembly GCA_010110895.2. Lineage (NCBI taxonomy): Eukaryota > Viridiplantae > Streptophyta > Pinopsida > Pinales > Pinaceae > Picea > Picea sitchensis. The sequence goes on from SNQJ01S0015394.1 coordinate 102,500, forward strand.
CAGTGCGAAAAACGTAAAAGGAGACTACGATGGGGTACCTTTTTTGAAGGCAGTCTAGTCGGTTCGAAAAGGGATAAACTAACTGCCGATTAGGTGTCAATTCAAAACCATTTTAACAAATATCACAAGGACAAGATCATGACCATTTTTCATTTTTAATGAGTGCGAAAAAGCAACTATGGACTCGAATTAGAATATTCTTACAGACCAATTTACTTGGTGTGAAAGAATAGGAGTCCTTTCAGTGATCTTTCAATTTTGGAGGAATTACGAAAAGGAAGCAACTATGGACTCAGAGTAGAGTTTCTTTTAAGTAAATTTAGTCCCTGGGGCAGAAAAGGAATAAAATTATACGTAAAGATACTCTTATAAAGAATGGAATTAGAATAAGAATATACTCTTTATTAAATACGGTTAATGATCCGGTTTGAAAAAGGGTAAACTACCGTGGACCGGGCGTGACTTAAATTTGGTTTGCTGGCGTGAGGCCACAAAGATGGCTAAACCAATCTTTCATTTTAGAGTGTTTGAAAAGGGATTAAAAGAATACACGTTATGTTTTGGGAGTCCTGAGGGTAAGACAAGAGTGAAAAATACCCATGCAGATGAGGCTCAAAGCTTCGTGGGGAAAGACTATGTGGACTCTCGAGCCTACTATGTTTTCAGAAGCGGCATGGACACCATATTGCAACCAGGAACTACCTAGGGGCATCCATGTTTTTGTAAGATCTACCACCAAGTTGTGACACTTCCTGGATATGACGGTTACGTGTCCTGGCAGGATGTGATCGATCCTATATCATAATAAAAATGCAGCGAGATGCAAAATTTGAGATTGATAATCCACCACCTATATACTTTCGAGTTGATTTTTTGAAAAAAAATAATTTTTATGGACGTCAATATTTTTTGAAACTCAAAAAAAATTGTCCCAATACCTAATCAAATCCTCCCATATAACTCACGGATCACTCTAAATGGTTTTAGGTATAAATAAAAGGATAAGGGAGGCCAAAAAGTGTAAAAGGGCCAAAGTCTATAAATAGAAATTTGTGACTCATTATCACCATTGTTGATTTGGAAATTGACTGCAGGCCAAAGACCCCCTTGCCAAAGATGGTGATTAAGAACTTCTGATGGACGAAAGCAGATGCCTTGGACCAAGTAAGTACAAACTCTCTTACCTAGCTATTCAATACTTCCATTTTAGCATTTTAATTTATTTTTTGGGTGGAAACGTGGAAGCCTCAAAAGGAATTGACCTAATTTTGCTGATTTGTCAGGCGGCCCGCGTGTACATCTGCTCTAAAGCAAAGCAATACATCGTGTACCTTGGTATCACCTCTGACGCGTGTACCCCTATTGATGGAAAAACAAATGGAAAGAAGTATTGACCCTCCTTTAACATTGTGTTGGCCGGATGTATGTCCAATGGAGGGAAAAGGGAACCGAGGCCTCAGTAGGTTAGTTGTTGCGGTCCCGAATGTTGTGGTAGATCAGCGTGCGGTGCGGTTTGCTAAAAGAATATTTTTTATGTTTTGTTTTATGCGCTGGCAACCAAGGCTACTAAATGCCTTGATTGATTATTGGCACCATGAAACAGAGGCGTTTATGCTAGAGGGAAAATCCTTGGTGCCCACCACAGAGGAAATATATTTTTTGACTAGCCTCTACAAGAGAGGGGAACCAGTCAATTTCAGGGACTCTGCGGGCGAGCAAGATCTCAAGTTGATAGTTGAGTATTGGCCGAGGGATTTGGGACGACTCGTGGCTTCCCGGTGCCTATTAGCGGGCCACCAACGGCTTTCTGAGACTATCTTGTTGCGTAGGCGGATTACCGTACCGGGGCGGAGTGCATCGACTTCAGCGGCGCCGCGGATGGCTGTGTTATTTGTGCATGAATGCACACATTTTTATTAGAGTACCACACTGCTAGAGTGCATGAAGAGTCAATTGAATGATTGTCGGCAATGAACCTATACAAAGACTTGGTTTGGGACCATCACGATGATTCATTCGTTTTTGAGAGAGTTCTGTGATTTAGTCCCAGGTTGTAGTACGAGGACATCCCAGCCCACCTACTGCCGGTGTGTAAGATGAAACGATTCACTGCTGGCAGCGAGAATGAGATGGAAGGGCTATTGAGTCCTTCATTGTATTTTAGGCTGTCATGAAAGCGGATCCACCTTCTCGAGGACTACCATATAGAAGGATGCGACTTTTCTAGAGATCGAGATACCAGTACCTCACGGTGAGGAAGCGAGGGATATGGTGAAGTCTCTGCTGGATTTTTGTTTTGTTATTTGCATATGTGTAATTTTTATGTCTTTTTGTATATATATGTTTTTGGTATGCAGGTGTTTGATGGGTGAAGCGTTTATTGCATGCGGTGTGGGACCCGATGCGACCCCGCACCGACTATACACGAACGAAGGCGTGTCGCCAATGGGAAACGCCCAGTACTTATACTTGGGGAAGCAGCGATGTGAGGAACCTCAGCCCGAGGAGAAGAGGTCGCAAGCCCGAATGAGAGGAACTTCTGCAGCTCACTCGCCGCGGATCCAGATGTAGAGATAGAGGACATGCGCCATGTCTGGGAACTTTTATGTTGTGGGGAGCACCTCCGGACCTGGGTAGATTGTTTGAAACATTTAGCAGCGTTGTACATGATTATAGGGCCCATAGGCCCTGAACGTACTTTTAGACTTTTTATGTGCTATGAGCACCTTGTTGTATATATATTTTGAGGGCATAAGCACGGTGACTCGTTATTGTTCCCAATTTTGAGGCACTTGCGTCCATCTATGTACTTTGAGGATTTTATAATGTTTATATATGCTTTTTATCTCTTTTTGTGTCTTGTGGATTATGCGTGCAAAATGTGATTATATGTTTATGTCTATGATCTTTTTTATATGTGGGCAAGATGCCAATCTAAAATGTGATTAGCTGAAATTATTTGTAATTTGGACACTTTAATCTCTAGGAACATGAAAATATGCTTAATATAATCAAAGTTTCGTTCTAAGAGATGTGCCGGGAATGTCGTCGGTGTAAGAAGTTGGATCTACGAACCGGTTTATTACGTTTTACTTCTGACACAACCAATTGACGTCTAGATGGGCAGAATGAGAGATGCAATGGCAATGCGTCTGACGACTCAATAACCGCACTATACTCGACAACATTATTTGTGGTGTCACCTAAGCATATACCCCTCGAAGATAACAATTGACCCTGTGATGTAAATATTACCCAAGCTACGAAGGAAAGCCTCGCGTTAATCAACAGCATGCGTCCGCATACCGCGAACACCTCGGACTCGCGGCATCGCCATATTGGCGAAGGCCAGCATCAGTAACCGTCCATAACGCTGTAAAGAAATGTAAAAATATGGTCAAAGACTATACATATGTTACAAAAAGTTACCCGATTATACTGTCTATGAGTAATACTTCTTGAGGGTAGAGCCCATTTCTCACAGGCTCGTAAGCATTCCATTCAAAATCGACTAAATGATAAGAGCCCTTTTTTTAGAACCTCTTTTATAATGAAAGTTTTGAACCACATGTTTTTAAACTTTCCTTCCCCCAGGGGTCCCTTATCTTGGTCATAGACGGAACAAAGGTAAGCCCTGAAAAAATCGAGGGCGAACTGGGTAGATCATATTGACACTTGAGCTTATGTTTTATGAGCCTCGTTGGCCAACGCATCATTGGCCCGGCTATCATCAAAGCTGCTCAAAGGTGTACTAATAGAAGCTCTTCAAGTGGAGGGTAATGCGGCAATAAGCGTCTGTAATTTGGAGATGGGATTTGACGCATTCAATGGGCAAGGCGCCTCCATTATAAACAAGTTGGAAAGGTGAAAACGGTTCGCGGTCTTAACGGATGTTGGTAACACCCATAACGCAGAATATAACATCAAATGTCAATTTGACTTGGTAGAATTGATAGTTAAGTTGTAGAATAGTCTTAGGAGTTTTGTTTACAACCTCTACTTGTCTATTGGCTTGGAGGTAGTAAGGTGAGTAATGTTCTTTCGTGGCAAAACTTTGATGTTAGTGGACATTCATTTGATTCTGAAAGTGACTTGCATTGTTAGTGACAATCTCTCTCGGGGCGTCGGCGTGTTATAATGCGGATGGAATAAGAAGAGAGTTGCATTCTCTCCATCATCTTTAAGCGTTGGCATGGCTTCGACCCACTTGATGAAGTAGTGCGTGACTTCACGATATAGTAGTGCCCCTTGTTGAAGGAGGGTTGCAATTACTGTAATCAATCCCCGCGAGTGAAGGGACAAACTTTGATGACATGAAACATGGGAGCTGGATGTTCCATCATCTTCCTAGAGAATTTAACGCGGATGGAACTAGTAGAATGTTCAATCTTTGATAAGTACGTAGGCGGTAACACCCTTTCGTAAAAAATCTTTTGAGTTGTTACCAACCGGATAAATAACCGCCCTGACTCCAGGTATGACAACCGTTGAGCACTATGACAGCCTCACTCATGAGTGGGTTATCGGCCGCGGAATCTGGTCTATGCCTCTGCGATACAGCGTATCATCGGTATAAGATAATTCTTGGCGATGGCGTGTCGTAAACGGTCGCGAGACAGTGAGGTGGGGCACTTCAAAGTCTGCACGAGAAGTAGAGGTGGGGCACTTCAAAGTCTGGAGATAGATCAGTATATCTCCGTACCAGGGGTCAGAAGATTCAATCAAAAACATATCCCCCCGGATAGGCGATTCCTCAGGCACAACGTCACCTGACTCAACCAGAAGCTCCAAAATAAGTTCTGTGAAGACCAATGACTTCTTGGACTTTGTTGAAACAAAGTCTAAGTCAAATTCTTGGAGGATGACCATCCATCTACTGATTTTTCCACCTATAACTCATCGTGTCAACATGTACTGGAATGGATTCACGACAGCAACGACGGTGGTCTTGCGAAATAGAACATAATGACGAAACCGTTGAACAGCATGAACTGCTTCCAACGCAAGTTTTTCGAGATGGGAATAATTAAGTTCCGGTCCTACGAGTCCTCGGCTCAGGTAATAGATCACATATTCTGAAAACAAATCTTCTTCCTGAACTAAAACCATGCCTATGGTTGACTTCGCGGCAGCCAGATATAATAAGAAATCTTTGTTATAATTAGGTGGTCGTAGCAGAGGTGTGGTTGTGAGGGAGTGTTTTAATGCGTCGAAAGAGCGTTGAGCGGCTTCGTCCCAGAAAAAGGGAACATCTTTCTTCAGTAAACGCATAAAGCCCTTGGTGATTTCGGCATAATTGGCGATGAAGCGTCGTAAGAAGTTCGCCTGATGTCAGGTAAGCATGTGTGGTGCAATTTAGGGTTATAACAGTATGGAAAATGTGTGATGAAGAAAAAGAAGAAGTTGAAGGGCCATAATGGTCGGATGGACTTCTAAACTTTGGATTTGAACAAGTAATTGTTCAACTTTGGCGGCGCAACTACAAGTCTGTCATAGTGAAACTTGGAGGGTAACAAGGAGATCGTCGTTGATATATTCCCATGGTGAAGAGTGCCATGGATCTTAAGGCCATGTGGTCAGTATTTTTATGCATCTATTGGAGGTCATATGTTCATGGGGAGCTTCTATCCATTGTTTGTTGGAACGTTTCAAATTAGAGAGCTACACATCCACCTTCGAGAAGATCTAGGAGGTTTTTCTTGCCCACTTTAAGGAGTCAATTTTGGATCTATCCACTTGGAGGCCTTTGGAGGATATAAGTTTCACCTTTGACTCATATTATTCCCTCTTTTATGGGGATGTCCCACTCTCTTGGGTCTATTTTTGTTAGAGACTTGTACATGTGGCCTTGACCACTTCATTATTTTATGTATTGTTGATAAATTAGTTCATGGGAATATTTATTTAGGATAGATCTAGGGTTTTCATGTGAGATATTATTATTTTATTGTAAAGGAAGTTGAGTTAGACTCTATATAAAGAGATGCCCTTTCTCATTTGTATTCATGGTTGGATTTTTTGAGCTTCCCCTCCTTGGAGCTTAATTGACATATCTTTCATGGAGTATATGTGATGTATAAGGGATTTTTCATTGTGGGTAGAATAAATATTTGGGGTCAATTTTTGGAGCTCTTCTTCTTTGGTTGCTATTTGATACATAAATATTGATTGTGGATTTTCAACTCTCCTACAAAGCTAGAAAAATCAATCCATTGAAGGGTGAAGTCTACCACTTGGAAGGAAATCGTTTTGGGGTGACTCCTCTCCTATTTCCTTTATTAGTTTGGTAAGTATTTAATTCCTTGATTTGTCTATCCTTTAGGAACCCTAACAAGGGTGTTAATTATTATTACTAAGTATAGTTGAGTTTTCTAGTGAAGGTGCTCCTTTTAGGATCCATTCTTTGTAGGGTCTTGGTCTTCATTTTCATATTGATTAGATAGGAGACTATTGATTCATTGGCCCTAGTATCCTCATTATAATCCATAGGGGGAAAACGCCATGTGGAAGAAGTTTTTCTTCTTGACCCCAAAATCCCCCTTAGATTCCCCTTGAATCCATTTCCCTTGTTGGATTTGACACAAATATCTATTTCCTCCCATCATGTCTTTTTATATGCTAAAATACCAAAAACAATTTGCATGAGGCTCATACTAGTGAATTTTTTTCTCTACACTTGTGATTCTCATCACAAGGAGCTCTAGATGGTTAGGGTATTCACTTGGTTCTATGGATTGTTGATGACATGAATGATGATGTGATAAATATTTTTATGATGTATTGATTGCTTATCATAGCATAACACTTGATCATATATTATTCTAGTCTCCACTCCTTACTAGATGATTATACATGAGGATATATGGATCTCTTGGAGGAATGCCCTAGAAGTTTGGGCTAATTAGACATGGTATTGGCATCTCCATTTGGTTGACTTCATCATGGCATAGAGCACTTGGCATACACTCACTTGCTTACACATGGTTTGTTGCTTGGATGGATGAACATGGGAATGGTTAGGGATCCTTTCTTAAAACACCCTATGGATGATATTCACATGTGGATGGATTACTTGTAGTATGCTACATGGTATTACCTTGAGTGTTTCCCTTCTTGGGCTCACATTTAGAGGCATTTTCACATTCATCATCACTACATGCATATTTTGATGAGGTTGTCCCTCTCCTTGATGAGTTGGTTGGTTTGTTGTTGACTTGGCACAAGTTTCATGACATATTTGACCTACTCTTCCTACCTCTTTACATATCCTCATGCTTTATTTGTCCACACATGCCATATTGGAGATTATTTTGCACATGTGTTGACGAATATTGTTTGATTAAAGAGGGATCATCCCTTATTTTTATGGAGATGACTAAGTATCATTGACATTCCACATGTTGAGGCCTTGTACCATGGATCCACATGCTTTATTTGAGGATAATGTCCACTTTGAAGGTTACTTTACACATCTCATCATTCTTGTTGATGGGACTTCTCACCTTGGGATATGCCACAAGTTTCTTGAGGTTTTTCATGGTTTCATTCCCTATTTTTAGGAGTAAGGGTATTTTCATTCATAGTTGAGGACGTCCCGCATTGGAGAAGATCTAGGAGGTTCCAAACCCAAGATCTCGGGTTCATTGCATATTTTGAGGGTGGCCTAGCTTCAAGAGTACTGATATTTTGACAAAGTATCCAAATTTATGTTAGATCAACACCATTAGATGTAGAATGGATGTGGGACTTCCAAAATATGGTCATAATAGAAATTCTAGCAAAAATTGACACAATTATGGTGCTTTTTATAATACGTCGCGGGGACATTTTCACCACAATTTTGACCACTCATTTGAGGAATGCCCCACTTATTTTGCATAAAAATTTTGGTTATTTGGGGAGATCATTGTTGATACATGCCCATGGTGAAGATAGACCTAGCTCTTGAGGCCACATGGCCCGTATTTTTATGCATCTATTAGAGGTTGTCCACTCTTGGGAGCTTCTATTCATTACTTGTTAGAACATTTCACCTTGGATAGCAACACATCCACCTTAGAGTAGATCTAGGAAGTTTTAATTACATACTTTGAAGATTTGGTTGTGGATTTATCCACTTGGAAGCCTTTGGAGGATATACATTGCACCTTTGACTCATCTTATTCCCTCTTTGATGGGGATGTCCCATTCTCTTGGGATTATTTTTGTTGGAGACTTGTACATGTGGCCTTGACCACTTCATTATTTTATGTATTGTTGATAAATTGGTTGAGGGGGATATTTATTTACTCCTCCCTAGTTTAGATATAGGGTTTTCACATGATATGTTATTATATTATTGTAAAGGAAGTTGAGATAGACTCTATATAAAGAGTATCCCTTCCTCATTTGTACTCATGGTTGGATTTTTGGAGCTTCCCCTCCTTGGAGCTTAATTGACATATATTTTTTGGAGTATATGTGATGTATAAGGGTTTTTTCTTTGTGGGAGCACAACTATTTGGTGTCAATTCTTGTAGCTCTTCTCCCTTGGTTGTTATTTGATACATAAAGATTGATTGTGGATTTTCAACTCTTCTACAAAGCTAGCAAAATAGGACATAGAGGATGATAGAGAAAAGATTTGGAGGGCTCATATCAATGTCATTGTTGCTATATATTGCATACTTGATTATTCAAGTCTGTCTTTTCATTGTTTATGGAGACCAAACAATCAAACTTTATGATGTGGATATTAGGGAAAGCTTTGGTGTCATGAAAGGACATCCAGGTAGTGTCAAGTCATTATGCTTCATCCTTTACAATTTGATGATGCATGTCAAGTGTTTGATGAAATGATTATATGCGAAGTGTTTGAATAAATCTTTGATCAATAAGCATGCTTTAAAATCATGGCCAGGTTGTTCATGGGAAAAAAACATGATTTTTTAAATCACAAACTAGAGTACATGCAAGAGATCCTTATGGACTAGCAATGGTTTATGTTTATGGGAAAACAAATTGATGATCAATGTCTAGTATCATACAACGATGTATGCAAGGATTCAACTATCTTTTTGGTTTTTGGTTTTACACCTATGTGGAGGAGCAATGGAAAAAGGCGCACATTTATCCTCCAAGCCTTTTTCTTTCAAGGATGCAATTAGAAATAATCCATCCTCTCCAACTATTTCAAACTATCATATGCCTAGTGTGTATATCATGGAGAAATAAGAAGAGGTGTCATCGTTAGAGGTCTCAAAGTGGGAGGTTACAAATCTACTTTCATTCTATACATCCATTGTGGTCATATGTTTTCAAGGAACCAAATTTATGATCAATGTATGTTATCATAAAATGGTGTACACAAGGATTCAACTATCTTTTTGGTTTTACACTATGCAGAGGAGTAGTGGGAAAAGGTGCACCTTCATCCTCTAAGTCTATTTCTTTCAAGGATGTGATTAGAAATAATCCATCTTCTCCAACGATTTCAAACTCTGTTATGCCTAATGTGTATATCATGGAGAAATAAAAAATGTGTCGTCATTAGAGGTCTAAAAGAAGGAGGTTACAAATCTACTTTCATTCTATAAATCCATTATGGTCATCTACAAATTTAACAGGTTCTAGCCTTCCACATCAAATTTGTATCAATGGATCTACTCGCCTGGAAAAAACATTGTGAGGCATCTCTATACTCTAAAAGGACTTTTTATTGTCCTATTTTCAAATCTCGTTGATTATCAGAAAGTGTTTGAGGAGGGTCCTTGCTATTGAGGAAGAGAAAGACTTTTTGTTACCCCATGGTTCCTAAAATTCAACCTTAACACTATGTTAGTAAGTAAAATCCCAATTTGGGTTTGCCTCCTAAATCTTCATTTAAATTTTTAGCATTTATCAGCATTTGGAAATATCAAGAATACCTTGGGAAACTAACACAGATCTCGAGAGGATTAAGATGGATCTATGCACATACGTTAAAATATATGTTGAAATTGACAACAACAAGGGTTTACCGAATGAAATGATTCTCAAATGATAAAATTTTAGATGGACTCGGGTGGATTATGAAAATAAAAAAATTTGGTGTTGGATTTGTCAACAAACAGCTTGTGTCTTTAATACACTTTCCCCCATGTGCGAGCTCATCCAACAAGGGAAAAAGGGATCAAACCAAAACCAAAGAGTTGACAACCCTATGAACAATGTTTGTCTGCTAATGAAGGTGATCAAAATGAAGGAAATCAATAAACCACCTATTCAAAGAAAATTAATAATGCATATCCAAAAGTGTCAATTTAAGAATCAACTCTCCTNTCGTGAGGAATGAAGGGACTCTATCAATCCAATAGATCTGATTCCAATAAGGAGTTGGTACTCCCTACGAATTGTGGACATATAATTTATGAATTATGGATCGTCCTTATGGAATATCCCTTAGGGGTGGATTGATGTCAGGAGGAAGAAAGTTGAAAAAGAAAGGATCAAGTTCTCTTATCATTAGTCCTCGACACAAGTTCTTTAGTTTTTGTGTGTGGATTTATCTCGTCATTAATCATATGGTGCTTGCATGCCTATTACTATGATAAGTTGTCAATTGTAGGAAAATTATACTTTTTGTTTTTTTTTTAAATGATTTTGTAGTATCTACATATTGTAACCTCTTTTCATTTTAATGAATAAGTTATGATTTATTTCCAAGGAAAAAATAAAATGTACAAGTAATTTTGGGCATTTGTATTATCCAGTAGCAGATGAAGTTAATGAAACTAATATAACAACCATATAGAATTTTAGGAATTAATTCAACTTCAATAAGGAACACATACATAATGATGGATATGTCTCTCTACCTAGCTTGTGGAATACACCTCTTCACCCATAAAAGGAAAATAAAAGCAAACAAACACATACATATGTGTATATACACACATAGAGGAGCAATTATTTACAATATCTGACTTAACATACATATACAGCTTTGTATACACAAATACATAGTGGCATTTGACATATACTAAAATAAGAGTTTGATGTCTATGTAATATTTGAATGAAACTCAATAACCATTGAAGCTAAAATCTGAGTATAGTCAACGGGGTCTTGATTTGATTGTGTTGATATGTGCTCTACAGCCCAATATGGATATGTTCATGATCCAAAAAGGATCCAGAGAAGTCTAAGGATAACTCAGAATTCGCAGAAGCACCTCAAGAAGCTCATAATGGCCTCAGCAGACAGAGAAAGGGAAAAATTCAAAATATTCAAAACTCAATTAAATTAGCATCATCGCGAAGATCACGTCGCAATCTTTCCAATGGCACAAACGGATCGTCAAACGAAGTTATGGATCAAAATATATTTGCGGTCAAAGTTTTGGTCAACCTAGCCCAATCAGCATGGATGAGTCAGCATCCATACCGTTGACGTCGGCATCAGTACAGATGACATCGGAATTTGTACAAGGTATGTGGAACACACATAGGATGAAATGTGTCATGATAACGTGGTAGCACCAAACGCTGCCACATGTCACTCATTTTTGAACTTTTTCGATCAATCTATGGACCAATGGAAAAGTGCCATGTGGCAGTCTATATAGCCAAGTGGCACTCTGTACAACCACCTGGTAGGTGACGCGGCAAGCCGATGTGGAAGGGATGATGTGGCATGATCATGCGGAAGTGGTGACATGGACCAATAAAAGGCCACCATGTGGCCTAGTCATGGGCTGCCACATGGCAGAGGGAAAATGCACAATGATGCCCAGCAACTGAATATTTCAAAAATGGAGGGGTTGGCCAACCCCCAATCTGCCAAATTTAAATGCAACCACCGCCATATCCGACTGGTTGAAACAATACACCACCAAAGTTATCGCCAATTTCCAGAGTTAGCGGGAAGGTTCCACGGTTCAAACAATACACCACCATAGTTAACGCCTTTGCCAAAGTTAGCGGGGAGGTTCCATCGTTGCAAAAAAAAAAATCCAAAGGGGGAGGCCCATGGGTTTGACCCCGGGACCTCTCCCCAATACAAGCGCCCAAATATACCTCGTCCAACCATTGGACCAAACAGTCTCGTTGGTTAATCCACCCACCTTTATTATTTAAGTTTCGAAATTTGCCAGTGCACAGGGGAAAGGACCAAGGCGTGCGATTGTACGGATAGGGAACGAAAACCGAGACAGGTTCCATTAATTTATTGTAGGTTGCAGGCACAAAAACCAAGACAAGATTTCTCTTGGGCCTGAAAGTGCCAGACTCAAATCAAGGTGTGGAGACAGTCGTTTTTGGGTAATTTGACGCCACGAATTCAGTGGTGTTGTTTGTTTTCTAATCTAAGTAAATCTTCTGCAACTTAACTCCAGAATGAGGTATACTTATGTAATTTTCCAAATTCTTTTTTGAGTGAATAAAAAGGCCTACCCATTTGAGAGCAGGACCCAGAGATGTAGTCCACCACGGACGAACTCCGTTATCAAGTTTTTGTGTTCAAATATGATGCTTATGTCTCTTTATCATTGAGTTTTTTCTTCTTTATGGTTCATTTCAGTTTATACTCATTTAATACAATTGTTTAATAAGTCACATCGATGAAAAGATCCTGGATCATGTTGCTATTAGAGCAGTCATCTTTGACTTGAATTGTTGACTGTGAATGCTTACTAGGGCCAATCATAAATAGGGTGAAGGAACACTTAAGACTTTCAACCCAGAAATTGGTCGTGCATCCCAAAGGAATAAAATGGTCGAAGAGAACAAGCGTGATGAACAGGAGAAAAACTTCCATATGGTCTTCTATTGCATGTCATAAATGGTTGAGCAAATGTATGGAGACTACGAGAAGAGGATGAAGAAGAAAGGGAAGAAAAAGGAAGCACAAGCATATGATAATGCTTCAGTAAATCAAGAGGCTGGAGGAGACCCTCTTGAGCCTCCATATTCACCATTGAGTTCTAGCTCTTTTTCCTCTAATCATTCTCATCGTTCTCATCATTCTAGCCATAAATATTCTTTTAAGAAACCATTGTTAAAGCTTCATGTAAAATTTGCTTTAGCTATGTTTAATGGAGATGCTAATCCTAAAAATCTATATAATTGGATCCGACAGGTTGAAGTATATTGTGGTGTTCAACAGATTGATGAAGAGGAAGTTAAAGTGCAATTGGCCTCTCTTCGGTTGGAAGGCATTGCTCTCGTATGGTGGGAGAGAAAAATTTAGGACATAAGTAAGTGTGGTAATCTTCTTTCCTCGTGGTCGAAATTTGAATCAGCAATAAGGAAGCAATTTTATCCATTGGGTTATTTACATAAAGCAATGGTGGAATGGAAAATTTTAAGACAAAGTAAAGGTCAAACTTTTGAATCAAAGAATAAGGAAGCAATTTTATCCATTGGGTTATTTACATGTGTAATGGTGAATGGTTCTTAAGACAAATTAAAAGTCAAACTATACAAAGTTTCACATAAGAGTTTAGGAAGAAATTTCTTGCATTAAACATTCATTTACATTCTTATGAAACTTTAATGAAGTATATTGGTGCACTTCACAGTTATATTTGTCATACTTTACTATTGTTTAACCCCACCAGTCTTGACGAAGTTTGTTTGAAAGCCACTCACCTTGAGAATAGTGGAAAGCATGTTCAAGAAGATCCTACAAAGAAACCTTCCAATTTCCCACATAAGAAGTTTAAAAAGTTTAAAAGGAAGGAAAAAAAGACCGCCATTGTAAAGAGGGGAGAAGGAAATCCATCTTGCACTCATTGCGAGAAGAATGGTCACGATGATGAACTTTGTTGGAAATTACATCCAGAGAAAAGATCGAAAAATTTCGATGGAAAGGGGAATACAAATACCATTGCTACAGTGCAACAATATCTTGGTTCCGATTCAGAAGACGAAGAAAAGATCACAGCGGTTGGAATACAAGGTAAAGATTCCCTTCATGATAGTTCAAATTCCAATAATGAATCTCATGATGATGAAATAGAGAGGAATGAATGATTTCACATAAGAGTTGTATCTAAGCACACTAAGATAGATACATTATTTGATCCGAGTTCCAAAGTAATCTTGATATCTGAAGCACTTGTCAAAAAGATGGGTCTTGAAACTAAACCACATCCAAAGCCTTATCCTCTTGGTTGGGTATGTGATAAAGAAAAACTTAATGTCACCAAGCAGTGTAGGGTTAAATTTGCTATTGCTTCAAAGTTGATTGATGAAGTGGATTTGGATGTTGTATCACTTGATATATGTGGCATAGTGCTAGGGAGTCCTTATCTTTATGATAGAAAAGCAGTCTTCTTTTGTCATGAGAACAAATATCACCTTACTAAAGGGGGAGTGGAATAAATTGTTAGAGCCCATAGCATGAGGGTAAACACAACACTTTTTAGTGTAGGACAAATGAAGAGACTCATAAAAACCAATAAGAGATATGTACTCATGGTCGTAAGGGAAAAGGATGCAGGAACATCCGACGCCTTCCAAGGATGTGGTCCTTCTCATAAGAAAGAATTAATTGACATTATTTCTAAGTATGATGACATCTTTCAAGAACCAGATGGATTGTCTCCTAAGAGGGAAATCCAACATGAAATACATATTCAATGGGATTTTCCCCTTCCTAATGTGGGCATGTACAGGATTTCGGTTGTAGAGATGACATAGATCAAGAAACAGGTACAGGACTTGTTGGATTGAGGGGTCATCATGCCCATCTCATCTCCTTGGGGCTCTTCGATCATGATGGTGCCAAAGAAGGATGGCACATGGAGAATGTGTGTCGATTACCGAGCCTTAAATAAAATCACAATGAAAAATTGATACCCTCTTCCTCGTATAGATGATTTGCTTGATCAATTAAAGAATGTTGTTTATTTCACTAAGTTGGATTTGTGAAGTGGATACCATTAAATCAAGGTTGCAGAACAAGATGCATGGAAAACTGCCTTTAAAATCAAACAAGGATTGTTTGAGTGGTTAGTTATGTCGTTTGGACTTTGTAATGCTCTGACAACCTTCATGTGTGTGATGAATGATGTATTTAGGCCATTTCTAGATGATTTTGTAATTGTATATTTAGACAAAATTCTTATATTTAGTGGGACTTGGGATGAACATGTAAGGCATGTAAATCAAGTATTAGATACTTTGCAAAGGGAAAATTTGTATGCAAAATTGTCCAAGTGTGAATTTGGAAAGACTATGCTAGTGTACTTAGGATGACAATTGAAAATTGATCCTTCCAAGATTGATGTAATCGTAAATTTTCTTGAGCCCAAAAATGTAACCGAAGTAAAAATATTCTTAGGTGCAGTCCAGTACTAGAGGAGATTCATTTCAAAATTCACATTTATTGCAGCTCCTTTGCATGCCTTAACCAGTGTGAAGAACACTTTTCAGTGGGGAGGAAACCAACAAAAGGCCTTCGACACTTTGAAGGAAAATATCAATACTGCACCAGTATTAGCATTGTCGAAACTTCAACATCCTTTTGAGATCAAGACAGATGCCAGCAGATACGCCATGGGTGCAGTATTGATGCAATATCGTAAGCCTATATGTTACCACTATGAAAATTTTAACCAAGTTGTTGTTAACTATCCTACATATGATAAAGAGTTGTATGCATTAGTTCAAAGTGTAAAGAAATGGAAGCACTACTTGTTAGGTAAGGAAACAATCATACATACAGATCATCAACCCTTATAGTATCTCCAAGCACAAACCAAGCTGCAACAATCTCGACATTACAGTTGGATGGGTTTTCTTCAATAGTTTCATTTGGTAATCAAATACAAAAAGGGTACAAGTAACAAGGTAGTTGATATGCTTTCTAGACCTCCTATTACTGCTTCTATTATTTTGAAGAATGCTTCTTTATCTCATGATAGCTATGTGGAACAATATGTTGTTGATAAAGATTTTAAAGAAGTATTTGAGAAGCTAACCCATGGTACACAGGTAGAGAACTATTGTCTGCAGGGAAAACTACTCTACCATCTTGAAAAGCTATGTATTCCTACAAGTGAACGATTCCATGTAATACAAGAAGCTCACACTTCTCTTGTGTATGGGAATTTTGGGGTAGGAAAAGATATGGCTCATCTGCAAAGGTTTTGTTATTGGCCTCAGATGAAAGAAATTGTAACTAAATATGTAAAGGGGTGTGTGATGTGTTCTACTTGTAAGCCCACTAATAGAAAATTGGGGCTATACTCACCACTTGTTGTTCCATCCCATCCATGGGAGAGTATCTCCATGGATTTTGTAGGGGGTTTACCAATGTCGAAAAGGGGTCATGACTATTTGTCTGTAGTAGTGGATAGGTTTAGCAAGATGTGTATCTTGATGTCATGTAAAAAGAAGATCACTATTGAGAAGACTATTAATCTCTTATTTCAGTATGTTTAGGTTCACTTTGGGTTACCCACATCCATTATCTCGGATTGAGATAATCGAGTATTTGGATATTTTTGGACAAGCTTGTAGAGAATGATGGACACCAAGTTGAAGAGGAGCACTACTTTCCATCCATAGACCGACGGACAGACAACGGTGGTTAACCAAACAGTGGTACTTTTGCTTCGAGGCTACTGCAACAAACATCCCAAGTTATGGGATGAACGGATACCCTATGTACAACATGATTACAATCGAGCCTTACATTCTTCCACTCAGTGACCGCCATTCAAGACATGTTTTTGGTATTTTCCTAACGTCCCTTTGGACTTGATGTATGAGAAAGATGTTGATTCCAATGAAGAAAGAAAAGAAGACAGGGCCCGCAAGTTCATTCAAAGGATCCAACAAGTACACCAAGCAGTCAAGGAATAGTTGGTGAAGATTCAAGCAAAGTATAAAGATCGACATGAAAAACACAAGGTTGATCATCAGTTCCAAGTTGGATACCAGGTATGGCTTCACATTGGCAAGGAGCGATTAAAGGGTGAAGGCAAGAAACTCAAGCCTATATGATATGGACCCTTCACTATTTTGGAGAAAAGTGGCACTAATTCTTTTCATTTAGATCTTCCACCTTATATGCAGATCTACTCAGTTGTAAATGTGGAAAACTTGAAACTTGTTGAGCCTCCCATGATCATGGATCAGGGTGAGGAAGTTTTGATACCTTCAGTTGATGAGTTTCATCCTGAGTACTTGGATGAGTTGAAGGAAGATATCATCCTAGATAGAAGGACGAGGACTTCACACAAGGGTGATGTTGATTATCTTCAAGTGGGCTTAAAGGGAACACATCCAAGCAAAGCAAAGTGGATTGAGAAGGACAAGGTGAGGGAACTCTTCCCTCACTTATTTGTTGATTGACGAAAGCTTTCGGTGGTCCAAAAAGATCTCAGTGGGAAGGCATGTTCCAAAAAGGATCCATAGAAGTATAAGGATAACTCAGAATTCGCAGAAGCACCTTAGGAAGCTCAGAATGGCCTCAACATACAGAGAAAGGGAAAAAATTCAAAGTCCTCAAAACTCAGTGAAATTGGCATCATCACAAAGAGCGTGTCGCAAGATTTCCAATGGTGTAAATGGCTCATCAAACATAGTTACAGATCAAAAGATATTCACGGACAATTTTTTTGTCAACCTATCCTTGTCAGCAAAGATGAGTCAGCATTTGTATTGTCGACATCAACATCAGTAGGGATGAAATTAGCGTCTGTATAGGGTATGATGAACACACAGAGGATGACATGTGTCATGATGACATGGCAGCACCAGAGGTTTCCACATGTCACTCATTTTTTGTCTTTTCCGGTCAGTCCATGGACCAATGGAAAAGTTCCAAGTGGCAATTCATACAACCATGTGGCACTCTATGTAGCCACCTGGCAGGTGACATGGAAATTTGATGTGGCAGGGATGACCTGGCATGACCATGCAAAAGTGGTGATGTGGACCAATAAAAGGCCGCCACATGGCCCAGTCATGGGTTTCCACATGGCAGAAATAAAATGCACAATGACGCCCAACAACCAAAAATTTCAAAAATGGCAGGGTTGGCTAGTGCCAACCCCCAATCTGCCAATTTTAAATACAACCACCGCCATATCTGGTTGGTTGAAACAATACACCACCAAAGTTATCGCCAATTGCCAGAGTTAGGGGGAAGGTTCCACGGTTCAAATAATACACCGCCATAGTTATCGCCTTTGCCAAAGTTAGTGGGGAGGTTCCACCGTTGCAAAAAAAACTATCCAAAGGAAGAGGCCAACAGGTTTGACCCTGGGAACTCTCCCCAATACAAGCGCCCAAATATACCTCTACCAACCATTGGACCAAATGGTCCCATTGGTTAATTGGCATGCCTTTATTATTTAAAGTTTGAAATTTGTCAGTGCACGGGGGGAAGGACCAAGGCACACGACCATACGGATGGGGCATGGAAACCGAGTCAGGTTCCATTAATTTATTACAAGTTGTAGGCACGGAAACCGAGACATAATTTCTCTTGGGCCTGAAAGTTCCAGACTCAGATCGAGGTGTGGAGACAATAATTTTTGGGTAATTCGACGCCATGAATTCAGTGGTGTTGTTTGTTTTCTTATATGAGCTAAGCTTTTGCAGCTTAACTCCAGAATGAGGTATACTTATGTAATTTGCCAAATTCTTTTGTTGAATTAATAAAAAGGCCTACCCATTTGAGAGCAGGACCCAAAAACGTAGTCCACCAAGGATGAACTCCATTATCAAGTTTTTGTGTTCATATCTAATGCTTATGTTTCTTTATCATTGAGATTTTTCTTCTTTATAGTGCATTTCAGTTTATACTCATTTAATATAATTATTTAATAAGTCACATCGATGAAAATATCCCGGATCAGTTCACGGAACATAACGTTAGATTAAAATCATAATAATAAAACATTAAAATAATAAAATAATAAATATTTATAAATTAAAATATAAATATAAAAAATATAACTCCAAATATTTATAAATCCAAAATATATTGATAATGTTAAATAATTATTTATTTAACATTATGTGTGTGTGTGTGTGTGTGTGTGTGTGTGTGTGTGTGTGTGTGTAACCAGTCTAGATCCATCTTAATTTCGGATCTATCAAGCATTGAGAGGAATCAAATCTCTCGAGATGCAAACCTTTAACCTTTTCTCAAGTTTTGCACTCTAAAAAGGGTTTTTACCTCGACAGATTTGACCCCTCTCGATGCTTGATAGGTTCAGAGTTAATATGGATCTAGGCTGGTGGTAAAGAAGGGATTTTTCATACCCAAAGGTTCAAACTTCAAACTTCAAATCATCATAGACATGGATGGCTCCTTATGGCCATGTCCTATGCAAGTGTGTCATTTCATGCAGTTGGGGCCAAGTGCGAGCCCTAGGCAACTTTGGGTGAAAATATACCCCTCAAGTGGGACTGCTACCCCCCATCCTAGGGGTAACTAAAGAGATGATGTCTCGAGGCCCACAAGTAGAAGACATGGAGTGTTGAGAGCTAGAGGACCATCTGATCCCACATTGAGCAGACAACGCCCCTCCTCTCCACCACACATCAACATTTATCATCAAGAGCATAGCAGCATATGCCACACTAGCTTGGCCCAGAAAGGAAAACATGTCTTACTTCATGAGGTAACAAGTCCAATCTCGTGGTAAGTGTCACTTTAATAATTGAATCATTTGAGCATGTTGCATAGGGTCATTCCTTGATTATAGAACGTTTTCTTGGAAATTATACCTTTTGCCTTATTTCTCCTTAGTGGTTGACATGGTTTCCTAGTAAGTGGGTCACCCTCGGGAAAAGAGTTGCTACTGGGGGGTCTCCTTGAAGGGTCATTGTACCATTTGCGCTCATACTTACCACTTTCCACACCTCTTCCATTTTGTTTCCTCATCTTTTTGGTTTTCGGTCTTACTGACCCCAAGAAGGTATTGTACCTCATTTCATGGGAAGAATAGGCTAAAGTCCTAGAGCTGTTATAGATGGAAAAAGTCAAAATCCATAAATATATCTTTCTAGATGCTCGGCCTAAGGTCTTAAGAGCAATGAAATGATTCTCCTTAAAAAAAAAAATGAAGGACCTTTTAAAGAGAAAAATAATTAATAAATGTCTCGCTTGATGGGGGAATGCATTTGTGGTATCTTTTAATTTCCAGTGCATATGGAACTCAATGTGTTTATAACTTCACGTGGCATTGTAGTGCTATTTTCTTTCCATTTCACATAGCACTCAATGTTCAGGCCATAAAAAATGAAAGGAAAATAAAGGGCTTGGAAAAATGTTGCATTGCAAACAAAGGACGCAACACACCCTCCACAAAGGCACCCATATGAGACAATATGAGCCCTTGATATGTCAAGAACCCCATGCCCAAAAGTACTACCTCATTCCACCTCATATTCACTACATGGCCTAGAGAGGATCTTCTTGGGAAACACTCCTTGACTTGGGGATTAACCTACCCAATAGGGCTACATGACAACCCTCCCATACCTGAATTTGGTAAATTTTATAAGGTATTTGAGCATTTGTTTAGTTTGAAAAGGGAGGATTTAATACACATGTTTGGGTGGTTCTTTTATTAAATGTGGTTTACTTGGCATGATACATGTGACTTGTGGATCCTTGGAGGGTGTACTTGTTTCTCTTTGCAGGACCTTGCTCAGTGAAAGCTATTCATGGAGGAACTAAGCCACTTGGACATCCATAGGGGCTTGAAAGCCCATTGGTTGGATGTAGCACCCCGCTCATTGGAAAACTTGGAAGATGAAAGTTGCACTTGGGAAGGTGACTTTAGCACTTGAATGATGCTTGGAACAATGAAGAGAGGACGACATCAACCCATTAATACCCAAACCTCTTAATTGTGAGGCATGATGTCACATTTTGATGGAATGTTTGGCATGTTTGGCACATTTAGTGATGTTGTGGGCTTGAAGCCCCACTCTATTTCTTGATTTGGGGATGATGTGGCACCCTTCTAGCTTGACGTCCTAGCCTTTGGAGGCTTTTCCATCGCACGTGCCACCTTGGAGAGGAATTTTATGGGCTAATGTCCCATCATTTAATTATTTTTGGTCATTTTTTAGCCTATGTGGGCAAAAAAGAAAAACAATTTTCTAATTTAACTTTGTAATTTGCGTTTTAACCTAAAATCATGGATTTAATTGTAAAGTGGACAAACTAGGGCTTGATTTTCCTCATATAAATATTAGGCAAGTCATTTGTCACAAAATCATAACTCATATGAATTTGGAAATTCAATCTTGCACTAAAATTTCGACCCTCTTTGGAAATTCACTCTCTCTTATTTTTGGTCATTGTGGATGCTACACTTGTCTATTGGTGGAATAAAGGCTAATGACTTCTCTCGGATACTTCTTCTTGGAAAATTGTTGGAATTTCTTTGATAAGTAAGGGTTTTTCATGTTATCTCTTTGATTAGGTAAGTAATTTATACAATCTTTTGTTTTCCTTCTTAATTTCAAGGTTATACAATCAAACCCTGTGAGGAGTATAAGGGCATACACCCTCAATCAAGGAATTTTCTTCTATTGTTATTGAAAGGGCTCAAGAATTTCTACAAGGAGTAAGAGGGTTTAAACCCTTGTAGCAAGACCTTGTTAGGGTTTATCTTCTTTAGGGAGTAAGAGGGTTTACCCCCTAGAATATTATCAAATCCTAGTTAAACTTGGATTTCTAAGCTAGAGGATTTGGATTTTTTTGTGTCTTCTTTGGATTTATAAGGGTGTCGGACAGACAGTTTTGGAATAAAGTTTTGGGGAAAATCCAAAGTATAGAAGAACTATGCAAAATAGGTGCGCATGAGAAGATGGAATATTAGGGAGTGTACAGCTAAGGTGCATCCAGGAGGATAGTGAGCAGCAGAAGCACATCTAGAAGTATAACACATAATAAGAGAAGAATAAAGCAGAAAAAGAGAATAATGCAAGAGAAGAAAGCAAGTGAAAAGGAAGTATCACAGCTCGACAGGATAAATATGGAAGGACGTCCAAAAGCAGGAAGAACAAGCAATCAGAGTGAAAAATTATCATGCAGGCAAAAAAGCAGAAGAAAGCAGACGAACAACCAGTTAATTGAACTAGCCATGCAATGTAATGGGTTTTTGGGATGAACCAAGTAGGGTTTTAAGCCCTAGCTTATATGTATAAATATGTAACAGGTTGGGAGAATAGGGGTTCCTTATGGTTGGTTCCTTTTTTGTGGGTTCCAGTCCATTATGGTTTGTGCTTAGTCTATAGCAGAGAGGAATCAATGTTTGAATGTAATGGATGATGCAGAGAGAGGGAGGCTTGCACAGCAAAGCAGCTAGGCTAGGAGAAGAGAAGCATGTCCATGATACATCTTTGTAATTACAGTGCATGATCCTGAAGAACTTAACAAAATAATAATAAAGAAGCAATTTGTTGTGGACATAGCCCAGAGTTGGTGGTGCCTCGCAGACCCCTTCTGACCCTCGGGCCGAAGTCCGCTCACAGGATTGTTCATTCACTTCCCCGAGCCGAAGCAGCTCTTTTGATTCCTCACTGGAATCTCAAATTTTTGATCCACAGGTCCTTCTTCCTTGCTCACGGTCTTCTGTACATGACCATGAATTTCGGGTTTCGGGACTCACAGAGTTCTGATGTCGAGAACCTCTATCCCCTTGATCTCCCAAAATGTTGATACCCAAAATGCCGATAAGGCTTCAATCAACAATTAGCCCCCTGGGCTATGCCTTGGCCCGTATGACCATTTCTCATAAGACCATAGTCTTATTCTCTTCGGGACTTATCAATATGAGAGCCCGACATCTTGTCAACGGAACTCCTGAATTCCCTGATATCCAAAATCCCGATGGACTCTTGATCTCCGCCACGTGTCCTCCACGGATGGACGGTCTAGATCGTTTCAGGACTTCACCAAGTGCGAAGTCAAAAGACTCCTTCCTCTTCTGTTTCCCGATGTCTAAATCTCCAATGTGGTGATCTTGCGACCCGTGTCCTCCTTCCAATGGACGGTTGCGATCCTTTCACTATTTCGGGACTTTCACTGTGAAGTGTCTCGACCTCTCGTCATCAGGACCTCTGAAATCCCTAAGTCTGAAATCCCGATAACTCTGCACTCTTCGGGACTTTCGCCTTTGTTCACGAAGTCTTAACCCTCGTGCAACTCCTGACAGATCCAACAGCTGTTAGTTTTTCTGACTAAGATCTGACGGTTCAGACCTTGTCTTCATGTGCACTCCTCCCACTGCTTCCTGTACGTGGAAACTTCAACGGTCCAGATCTCTTCGTCTGATACGACGGAAGCTATGCTTCCTCTTGAGCTTCTACGCTTTCTTCTCGGACTTGGAAGAACTCTCCAAGTGCAAAAGGCTTCAACCTTTGCTCCTCTCCTCTTCGAACTCTTTACCTTGAGTCTCCCCTGCGTTCTCAACGAAGTTGTTCCTCCTGAGCTTTATCCCTTCGAATCCTTAAAGAATTCTTTGACTTATGAACTCCTTGCATAGTCTTTGCACGCAAAGTGTTATCTCTTCTGAGATTTCCCGTTACTCGGACTTCTAAGGAACTCGGTCTTTTTTTCCTTCTCCTTCAAATGGATAATTTTGTATGCCCTCCTAGCAATCATTTTCTCAAGCAACCTATTGTTGAGTCTTTTAGGGTGTTCAGAAACCCTGCGAATATCCCTCAATGGACTCTTCTTCAATTTCAGAACTCAAAGAGTTCTTCCTTCTGTGCTCTATCTGCACATCTACTTAATGCCCACCTGGTAGAGTGTCTTCTCACAGAACATCCAACAGTTATGTCCTCTCCTATGGACCCTATGCACCTGCTCAATGCCCTCTTGGCGGAGCTCTTAGAATCCTTAGTGATTCTGGTTCTCCTTGAACTCGCAACAGAGTTCTCCTTCAATGCAACATGTGCATATGCTCAATGCCCACTTGGCAGAGCTCTACAGAACTCACAACAGAGTTTATGTCTGCAACTGTGTCTCTCATACACAGCCTTGCCTCCAAGGTATTTAGCAACCTTGAGGTCTTCCTCTGAGTTGATGATTTCAGTTGTTGTGCCCTCCTGGCACGCCTTTGTCTGAACCCGCAGAATTCAGAAATGCACCCTCTGCGCACGGCTATCAGAACCTGCAATGTTCTGTCACACCCTTCTGGTGTGAAGCCTCAAAGACCTCTAACCCTGAAATCAAACAACCCCTGCAAATGCATACCTACAACATACATCTACAGCATATAAAGAACACACATAGACATTCATTCAACACAGAAATACTTGCAGGAAAAATTGCTTTTGTTTGTATTAATAAAATTGCCTCTTTACAAAGGTGTTCTAAGCATGAACTTCAACAAAGTCTCGGCTCCTTCTCAAATCTCTTTGCATACTACTTCTATCTCTCCTCTACTTGCTACTACTCTGATAATACAAAGAAGATCCCTCGATCTTTTACATAAGGGGTCTCTTTGAGCTCTTCCCTCCAAACTCACCTACCATATTCAATTACATTGAATGGGTTGTCTAGTCCAGAATCAGATCTAGATCTCATCCTTACAAACATTCAAGGCTATCTACTCTAATGCCTATGCAAAGGCACGGCTCCATGGCTCAACAGCCTACAACATTAATTACATTCAATTTCAAATTTTAAATGAGGTTGTGCCTCTTCCCATTGAATGTGTGCACTGACGTGGGTTGGCTGGCTGACGTGGAGAGATGCTCCTGCATCATACTCCTCAGCTGAAAAATTCATGAGCTCCTTCTCATGAGCTTCCCATCTCAGCTATTGAAATCCTCCTGGATCCCAAACAAATTTATGGAGTTGTTCATCTGCTCCATCTCCCTGCTGCTACTTCTTATGTTGCGTTGTTGTTGTTGTTGATTTTCTGCCCAACTTCTCCTTGTTGGCAGTCTCTGATGATCTCAACATCAACCTTCTGATGTATTCTATCACCTCATCCAGCTACTGCAATGGTTGGCTCTGTTCATGCAGTCTTCTCAGTTGCATTTTCTTTCTACAGATGGGTAGATCATCATGATCTCCCATGTCATCTTCTTCATCCTCTGTGGCACTAAGTGTCCACTCCACTGCAGTTCCCTCTACAGTCTCTTCTTGATTGGTCTATTGTTCATCCATCACCTCTAACAGTTCTTCTACCATTCCTCTTGCTGCTATGTGTCCAGCTTCTTCCAGCTGCTCTTGAGACTGGAATTTCTCTTCATCTATTTCCAACATCACGTGTTGGAAGTGCATGCCCTGCACTATCACCCTTCTCTCTAGGGATTCAATCTATTCATACAGATCAACAAATCTCATGTTGTTTGCTTCTTCTTCTTTTTCTTATGCAAGCTCCAACGTTGTAGTCTTTTCATCTTCCTGGATGAAAGTATTGAGCCACTCCTCAGAATGCTCATGTTCTTCTTCTGCTTGGGTAGCTTCTAACACCTACTCCAGTTCTTTTATGACAGTCAAAGCTAGTTGTCTTTCTATTGCTATTGCTAATTCATCTGCAACATAGATCTCTGCATCCTCTGGGCTAAGTGGTAGGAATATTTCAATTCCCCCAATCGTTAGAAGATTCCTCTGATCTTCCTTTTCTGTCAGCTTCTCTAGATGATTCAAACTCTTCTCTGAGCTCACTTTCTCTGTCAGCTCCTCGGGCTGATTTGAACTCACCTCTGAGTCCATGAGACTCTCAGATAGACTCATTTTTGTTCCCATGCCCACCTGGAAAATTGGGATTTTCCTGTTGCCCTCCTAGCAGTCCATGAGATCCCGCAGTGACCTCATATCATTGCCCTCCTGGCAATGTGAAATTCCCCGGTTGTCCTCATGACAATCTGTGAGATCCCGTAGTAATCTCAACTCTTTACCCTCCTGGCAATCGGGAATTTCCTAGTTGTCTTCTTGATAGTCCTTGAGATCTTCAGTTTATCCCAATTCATCCTGACTACCGAGGTTTCTCCCAGTCTCTGGTTCACATACCTGAACCATCTCCTCAGGTTCATCGAGGTTTTCATCATGCCTCAACCATCCTCTTAACAGCCTACGCTGTCTTCTATCCATCAACTCCTTGACTGGCCATTTTTCTTTTGGCTTCCTCATGGGCCATTCATATACCCATCTCAACTTAGCATTATGTTGCATCTGAAATGTAATATTTTCCATTTTTTCCCTTATATCATCGAACTCTTCATCTATTTCAGATTTGCTCATCAGCTCTAGGTCTTTCTTCCAGCATATCTACGGCCTTCAGTAACCATCTTGTTGTATCTATCTTCCCTTCTGGAAAAACCTGTTATTGTTACTCTGCACCCCGAGTGTCTCCAACCTCTTCCTACAATCCCTCTAACTATCTTCTTGATTGCTACCTACCTGCAACCAATCATCTACAGAGCTTCCAACACTCTGTCTTCCTTTGCCTTCTCTCTGCCTGAAATATACAAACAGAGTTCTCACTCTGATATCACTCTTGATGTGTATCAAAGTGCTCTTTCGCCTCCAGCTTCCCTTGCCTGAAATCTACAGACAAGATTCAAAGCTCTGATACCAAACTTTGTGCCTCGCAGACCCCTTCTGACCCTCGGGCCGAAGTCCGCTCACAGGATCGTTCATTCACTTCCCCGAGCCAAAGCGACTCTTTTGATTCCTCACTAAAATCTCGAATTTCCGATCCACGGGTCCTTCTTCCCTGTGCACGATCTTCTATACACGACCATGAATTTCGGGTTTCGTGACTCACAGAGTTTTGATGTTGAGAACCTCTGTCCCCTTGATCTCCCGAAATGTCGATAAGGCTTCAATCAAAAATTAGCCCCCTGGGATATGCCTTGGCCCGTATGACCACTTCTCATAAGACCACAGTCTTATTCCCTTCGGGACTTATCAATACGAGAGCCTGATCTCTTGTCAATAGAACTCTCACATTCCCTGATATCTGAAATCCCGATGGACTCTCGATCTCCGCCACATGTCCTCCACGGATGGACGGTCTAAATCGTTTCAGGACTTTGCCAGGTGCGAAGTCAAAATACTCCTTCCTCTTCTATTTCCCGATGGTCGAATCTCCGATGTGGTGATCTCGCGACCTGTTTCCTCCTTTCAACAGACAGTTGTGATCCTTTCGTTATTTCGGGACTTTCACTATGAAGTGTCCCGACCTCTCGTCATTAGGACCTCCGAAATCCCGAAGTCCGAAATCCCGATAACTCTGCACTCTTCGGGACTTTCGCCTCTGTTCACAAAGGCTTAACCCTCGTGCAACTCCTGACAGATCCAACGACTGTCGAGTTTTCTGACTAAGATCTGATGGTTCAGACCTTGTCTTCCTATGCACTCCTCCCACTCCTTCCTGGACGTGGAAAATTCAACGGTCCAGATCTCTTCGGCTGATCCGACGGAAACTATGCTTCCTCCTGAGCTTTTGTGCTTTCTTCCTGGACTTGGAAGAATTCTCAAAGTGCAAAAGGCTTCAACCTTTGCTCCTCTCCTCTATGAACTCTTTACCTTGAGTCTCCCCTGCGTTCTCAATGACGATGTTCCTCCTGAGATTTATCCCTTCGAATCCTTAAAGAATTCTTTGACTTCTGCACTCCTTGCAGAGTCTTTGCACGCAAAGTGCTATCTCTTCTGAGCTTTCTCGTTACTCAGAATTCTAAGGAACTCGGTCTTTTTTTCCTTCTCCTTCAGATGGAGAATTTTTTATGCCCTCCTGGAAATCCTTCGCTCAAGCAACCTATTGTTGAGTCTTTCAGGGTGTTCAGCAACCCTTCGAAGATCCCTCAATGGACTCTTCTTCAATTTCAGAACTCAAAGAGTTCTTCCTTATGTGCTCTATCTGCACATCTACTCAATGTCCACCTGGCAGAGTGTCTTCTCACAGAACATCCAACAATTATGCCCTCTCCTGTGCACCCTATGCACCTACTCAATGCCCTCTTGGTATAACTCTTAGAATCCTTAGTGATTATGGCTCTCCTTGAACTCGCAGCAGAGTTCTCCTTCAATGAAACATGTGCATATGCTCAATGCCCACTTGGCAGAGATCTACATAACTCACAGCAGAGTTTATGTCATTAACTGTGTCTCTCATACACAACCTTACCTCCAAGGTATTTAGCAACCTTGAGGTCTTCCTCTGAGTTGATGATTTCAGCTGATGTGTCCTCCTGGCACGCCTTTGTCTGAACCCGCAGAATTCATAAATGCACCCTTTGTGCACGACTATCAGAACCCGCAGTGTTCTGTCACACCCTCTTGGTGTGAAGCCTCAAAGACCTCTAACCCTGAAATCAAACAACCCCTGCAAATGCATACCTACAGCATACATCTACAGCATATAAAGAACACACAGACATTCATTCAACACAGAAATACTTGCAGGAAAAACTGCTTCTGCTTGTATTAATAAAAATGCCTCTTTACAAAGGTGTTTTGAGCATGAACTTCAATAGAGTCTCGGCTCCTTCTCAAATATCTTTGCATACTACTTATAGCTCTCCTCTACTTTCTACTACTCTGATAATACAAAGAAGATCTCTCGATCTTTTACATGAGGGGGCTCTTTGAGCTCTTCCCTCCAAACTCACCTACCCTATTCAATTACATTGAATGGGTTGTCTAGTCCATAATCGGATCTAGATCTCAGCCTTACAAACATTCAATGCTATCTACTCTAATGCCTGCACAAAGGCACAGCTCCATGGCTCAATAGCCTACAACATTAATTACATTCAATTTCAAATTTGAAATGAGGTTGCGCCTCTTCCCATTGAATGCGTGCGCTGGCATGGGCTGGTTGGCTGGTTGGATGACGTGGAGAGATGCTCCTGCATCAGTTGGGTGAACCACATTAAATCTTGTGTCGTATGTCTTTTGTGTGAATGCTTATGAATTATGTCTAGATGCATATTAGATTAGATTGTCTGATGTTTAATCATGGTGCAATAATCATGACTGTGAAAGAAATGATTTTATGTAGTAATATGGAATATAGAGATAATATGAATCTGAATCGCTAAGTAAGTTAATAATACAGAACAATGACATAATTATGTGCATAGAACTAATAAGGAAGAATTAACAATCGTCTCCCATTCTCTCACTACTGCAGAAACATGGTTCTTGCAGTACTAATAGATACCTCAGGTAAGACTTCATCTATGCAAGTGGTTGATGCCGAAAGGGCCAGTGTCTAGTGGGTTTTTTTGGTCATAGATAAATCGAACCAAAGATCTTACAAACTGTGCGCAACACCAACAAATGGTTTCGTTGTCAGGACCCAGAATTTGCGATTAAGGGGATTTTTTGGAGGCGAACTAAAAAAGAGATCTCGTAATGGCTGGAAAGGAAGGAACAGGATTTTTCTCAACAAGAGAACATGAACCCTTCGATGAGTGATAAGAAATGGATGCAGAGGTATGTGTATACAGAAATGCCTTAAATTTTCTTTGGCAAATTTCCAATTATTTTGACTGAGTCGCTAGAAAGATTAGTGGAAAATATTGGAAGTTACAGAGCTGCAGCGCCGAGAAATTGGACTCCTTAATTGGTAATACATTTGAATTATGTAAGTAACCCAACTACTTGTGCAATTAATTTTTGGTTGGATAGCATATTAGGAGGATATATTACAGAGTTTGTCGTAGATTGTACCCAATCATACAGTGTTGTAGAAAGGGACTTTTTCAAAGGTCTGCGCAGGAGGTTCATGAAATAATTAGGTACATGGATAAAGATGTTGTTGTGTGACAAGTGCGCAATGACGATGAAATTTGACTGCTAAAGGGCCTTGTGCACATATGGGAACCGGAGGATGACAAGAGGATAGTCTGAGAGAACGAAGGAAGTGATGAAAAAAGAAGGGAGGGACTGAGGATGCAATAAGAGGGTTACCAAAGGAAGAATATGAGTTTGGAGTATTTCATGGAGGAAGGAGGTACAAGAGGAAAAAGACTGGGGTTGATAAAGGAGAGTCGTGTAGTGAGCCATAGGGGAGAGAACCTTGTGCAATAGTCTGAATCGTGGAGATACCATATATACAAGGTGAAGAAGTGGATTTTCAGTCCAGTCCAGCAATAGAAGAACCATCAAGTCCCACTCATGCAGGGTCTTGTGTCGAATCCACGACCCCAAGTGCGTTACCACAATCAGAATCAACAGTTTAATAATTTTCAAAAGCAATTGTAGTTATCCATGGAGGACAAAGTAGTAGAAATTAGAGCAGTGGAAGCAATGCACAAAGTCAGAGTCAGAGTCAGAGTCAACCAACATCACCAAGTAGAGGGAATACACAAAGAAACATGGCATGGGTAGACAACACCCCTAGGTTGCATTATTTCCATGGATTTGGGTCATAGGACCTAGAACAATATGTGTTTGTCTGCGAGACAATATGGGCCACAAAGAATGTCCAAGACGAGGCTGTAAATATTATGCAGTTAGCAACAACATTTAGAGGTCGTGTGTTAGTCTATTACATGAAGCTATCATGTACCACACCTACATAGAAGGCCAGTACTTTGGTATAACTAAGGCAAGCACCATTGAAGGAGTTCAAGAAGCCAAAGTAAGAGTCACGGTACATCATAGAACTGAAGGAGATTAAACAAGTACAAACTGAATCACTATGGGACTTCGATAAAAGGTTCAAGGATATGATGGGTAGAGTTAATTTCCAGATCCCCGATCAACAACATCAAGAATGATTTATTATAGGGATTCTACTAAACATTTGCAGGTCGTTGATTCAAGATAAGGTTGTGTCACATCCTGAGGCACTAGAAATTGCAATGAAATAGGAATCATCTTTGGTAGGATATAATGGAGGGATGGCGAAGTTTAGACACAATTGGATGCAATGACGATTCAACTGGTAGAACTTAGAAAAGGGAATGAGAAATGTGAGCAAGTATGGTGTACCAAATGTAGGATTGAAGGCCATCACAAGGAAAAATGCCCAACATTTTGTTCAAATATTGTAACTTTGAAGAATATTCTACCTGAGAAAGAGTTGAATAATATTATTATACTATATTTAATTAGGCCCTATTGTGCCTTGACAATTAAATGTAAATAAAGAGGGTAAAGTGATAAGTCGTCCTAGACCTAATTATAGGCTGGCTAGACCACTATTTATAAGGGAGGTCAGTGCCTCATTTGCACATACTCACCAACTAGCTATGTAGTGCGCAAATCTTGGAGGAGAACATACTGCAACTGGGGTTGATGTCAAGGAGGGTTTTGGTCTATGTCTTGGTATCTTTTGGTGAAGTAGCGTTCTAATATTTCCCATTGAAGGGGTAGAGGAGGACATTCTACCTTGTTTCTAGTCTATCTATATTGAGGAAGTCTTGTTCTGTTTTCTTCCCTGTGAGGGTTTCCCAGGATCATTTTTGTGTCTCTATTGTTTCTGTGATTGCCTCTTTTTAGTGATCTTATTTATGAAACTAATGTGTTAAATCATTATAATAACAAAGAAGAATCATAACCACTAGTTGTATAAGTAAAAATTCAACATGGTATCAGAGCAGGCCTAAAAGAGACCAATTCAAATTTTATAAAGAAGTATCTAGCCTCAACGCACCCTCTCTCGGATTAAATTTTCAATGTTGCAGCTGCTGCAAAATTATGGTTTTCTCATAAACCCTAAGAGTGATGTTTTTACCTTTGTTGGAGAATGTTGGTGAAACGGCCAAGACCATCTAGGAGATCTCGCTAGGAGGGAGCATCTAGTCCCTGGATCAAAATTCTGAAATTTTGAGTTTGAGGAATTAGGGTTTCCTGATCATCAACCCTAGGTTGCAGTTTCAGTACCAGTTGTAGTTGCAGTTGAAGTATTAGTTGCAGTGCCAGATCCTTCGTTCTAGTTCCTTCATGTCAATTGCAACACCAGTGCAGTACCAGTTGCAGTGAAATTTTTTGTGAAGTGTTAGGACTGATTTTTGTTGTCCTAGTGCGCCTTACCCTAGCAAATCTCCAGCTAACTTTAAGTTACAAGTTGAAGCACCTTTCAAGTTTTAAAGGTTTGCTATTGCTTTCCATTGTTTTCGGATGGTACCACTACCTTCTAATGTTTTCATAGGTATGTACTTACATATGTTTAAATTGTATTATTATTTTAAAGGGTATTTGCAGGAGAAAGGATATTTTGTCTAAAAAAAAATTACATATGTTTAAACTATATTATTATTTTAAAGGGTATTTGCAGGAGAAAGGATATTTTGTCTAAAAAAAAATTGTAGATCTAGAGGGATCTCAGATCCAGCACATTCAGAGGAACTATGCACCCCATGTTTGATTACTTTGATATGTCTCTACTTGTTATGGAATTATTGTAATCTTATGAATATCCAGGCTGCATTTTGATCTGTTGAAGTTATCATACTAGCCATTGGTCAAAATTAAAGTCAAAGTATTAGATTGATTAAAGTTTAGATTATAGAGTTTATTCCCTAACTCAGATTTCTGTCAGGATAGCATATTGTCCTAGTACAGAGGACAGGTTGAAGAAAATTCTTGTCATCTTGAGTGAAGGAGACTCAGAAGAAAAGCAACACACTCATTTTTTAGGACAAGACTCTAGGTTCCAGGTTTCATTGATTACATTGATAAGATTCAAATTTACACATATCAAGTTTGATAACTGCGAAACACACTAGTTGTGATAGCAATCTTTGAAAATTTTTATTATTGAATACTTGGTAGCATGTGTGCACTATTGAGATAAATGCTTATTGTAATCATTCACTAGATATAACTAACATCTCCTCTAGGAGAAAATTCTTGTTTTGTTTCCAGGTTACTATGGAGGAATGATTGATCAAAACACTAGAATAGTGTTTCTCTCATTCCCTATTATTGTATTTCTTAATTTTTACCCTTGTTTCAGGCAGGTCACAAGTGATATCTCTAAAGGAGCTATTGTGATGATTGCTCTCTCTATTGTTTTATTATTATTATAAAGAGCATTATTCTTGTCTATTGTTTCTCCGTTGTTGTTCTTGTTTCGGGCATATCATAGGTGATAACCCTAAGGAATCTATAGTGACGGTTGCAGGAGGTAACATATTAGATGAGACATGGAGTAATCTATCCAAGTTGTATACATGACCGTATACATCCATATACCAAAGAAGATGAATAAGAAGCTACTTTTGAGATACATAGTATCTCATATGGAGATTGATTGTAAGGAGTAGAAGGCTCCAAAGATGACCAAACATTAGAATAGAACTCACAGTAGACTTGGTCAATGGATAATGAAGCCACCTTGACAAGAAGCAAAATTTGTTTGAAGTTTGACTCATCTTTTCATATTAAGACTTGGTATTCAACACCAAGTATATCCTGCAGATACTATGAAGTTTTTGTAGACTCAGAGTAAGCCCGATCTCAGAAAGGATCAAATGGGGAAAAAAGACATCTTCCAAGATTGGAAGACAGATGCCATGAGTTGAGAAGACTATATTGTAGCTTTAGATACCTTTATGAGACATGAAATCTTCTGAGAAGATTCCCCTGTTTCAATGATAGAGGAACAAGCTAGTCAGAAGGACCGGGATATGAATTTTTCCTTAAGATCAGAAGGGAATTCAATGGTGACTTCCAAGATTGATCTAATAGATCAAGCATGTTGCAGATAATAGTATAGAGATGTACAAATCCTGATTTGTGTCCAGAGGATTCTCCCAAAAAGAGGGAGAAGACAATGACGAGACAGTTTCTCTAGTAATCAGAAGAAATATATATAGAAAAAACATGATTCATTAAAAGAAGCCGACACAATATGAGATTCAGAGGGAGAAGGTATGAAAATCCATGTTTTTGAGATTGAGTTATTTCCAGTTCTAGTTGGTGCAGTACATTAGTCAAGCCATGGAGACATGAATACAATAGAAGATTGAGTTACCTCCATAGAAAGAGGATAAGTGTCCCTCAGTGTCAATCATTGAGCCACTCTCAGTTTCAAATGAAGTTGTTGTCATGATGGAGTAGGGGAGATACTCTCAGAGTTAAACAACTACAGTGAAAATAAAGCAGTCATTATCAGCTTTAGAAATAGAAGATGCAGGTGCAGAGTCTCGATTCCAGAAGGAACAGTTGCAGAAAAAGTAGAGGACATACTCTCAGGCAATGAGACAAATAGTACTTTGTAGAAAGCACATAGAACCAACACATGTTTATGCAGATTGAGTTGCAAATGAGCAAGTGTACTAGGTTGGTACAATGTGATGTGAAAATTTGGTTTGAAACTATAGGACAAGAAGAGTCATGTCTGCAAATTGAAGCAAGCTCCAAGAGCTTGGTATGGAAGGATTGATAGTTTTATGATGATCATGGGCTTTACCAAAAGTAAATTTGACACCAACCTTTACTTCAAGATTGAGAATGATGGACCAGTTATATTGTTGCTATATGTGGATGACTTATTCTTTACAGATGAAGAAAATATCATCACAGATAGTAAGAAGAAGCATCCCGCTGAATTTGAAATGAGGACCTAGGCCCAATGCACTATTTCTTAGGTCCAGAAGTATGGCAGATCGAAGAAGAGATTTTCCTTAATCAAGGAAAGTATTCTATGGAAATTCTGAAGAGATTCGATATGATGGACTGTAGAGCCAAGTCCACTCCTATGGAGATGAATATGAATTTATTGGATGATACTTCATTAGAAATAGTTGATGTTACTCTATACAGACAGATCATTGGCTTGTTGTTGTATCTAACGAATACCAGAACAAATATAAGTTTTGTTGTGAACACCTTGAGTCAGTATCTGGTGAAACCCATATGTGTTCACCTTATAGCTGCAAATCATATGATGAGATACCGTAAGGGTATGTTGGACTATGGTGCCTGTTATACTGGAGACTGTGGCTTCAGATTGTATGGCTATACTGATTTAGATTGGGTTGGAAGTGCTTCAGACAGAAAAATCACTCTAGGATGTTGTTTAAGTTTAGGGTCAGCCATGACTTTGTGGCAAAGTAGGAAGCAATCCAGTATTTCTCTCAGTACGGTAGAAGCGGAGTATATTATAGCATGCTCCGCCAGTTGTGAAGCCATGTGGCTTTGGAAAATGTTGACATGTCTATTTGACCTAGAGATGGATGCTACCTTGATCTTTTGTGATAACCAGAGGTGCATAAAGATGACAGAGAACCCATTGTTCCACGATAAAATGAAGCACATTAAGATTTGGTACCACTACATTTGTGACTTTGTACAGAAGGGAGCTTTGAAGCTCCAGTATGTTGGCACATATGAGTAGGTAGCAGATGTGTTGACTAAGCCTCTGTCTCATGTGAAGTTTGAGTACTTTCGAGACAAGCTTGGTGTAGTCTAAAAGTACTTCCCTCGAAAGGGGGAGTGATGTTGATGATACTATGGTATCCTAACCACCAGCAAGGCAGCTCAGTTAGGATTTATATCCTAGGGGATTGATCATCCCTGGAAAGATCTCGTAAGGTCTAGATGGATGGTTTGTCGGAGTGCCTATGTATGTATATACTTTTTGTGGTCGGTAGTGTGGAAGCACAGTCAGAATTTATATCCTAGGGGATTTTATTATCCCTAGACAGATCTCATAAGGTACAGATGGACGGTCTTTCGGAGTTCCCACATTTTTTGTTGTTGGTGGTGATGTTGTTGATGCTCATGTCTCATTCTATTTCCATTGATGTTGTTATTCCAACTTCATGTTGTTGATGTTGATGTTGATGTTTGAGCTTCATGTTGTTGATGATTGTAACACCCATGTTTCTCCTAGCTTGTAATTAATCATTAATTATGATTACCATGCTATGGCATGTGTACAATATAAATGTATTGTTGTTTAGATTCTCAATGACTGATTGTGAGGGTGAAGCCTTGAAGTACTAGCCATGATATCACTACAAGAAAGAGTGAGGAAACTATAGAGAGGGTTCATTAAATCAAATGACCCAAATTCTCTTTGTTGAAATAATAAGCCTCATCCATATTTTGAGGGAGAATCAGTTAATGAAAGAAGGATTGGTGGTTAAACAATCAACTACCCCCATGAACGGAAGCATGGAGGATCTGGTTGAGGAGACAGAAAAATTGTCAACTCGAAGTACCACAGAGCACAGTTTTCCCACTGGGACAAACTGACCTGAGTTTCTTCTTACATAAGGAACAGGATAGGTCCAGAACCTTCCTAAGGAGGAAAAAGGCGTGCAAGAATACACATGAAGGCAGACAAGCAAAGAGACCAAGCCCACAGGGGGCATGCGACCAGGATATGTTGAGAGAAAGGGGAGAGCACGAGAGAAACTCCAGTTTAGAGAAGAACTGAGAGATTAAATTGTTTCGGTTAAAAGACAGAACGAAAAGAAGGACCCCTTACAGATGAGGGTTGCGAGTTTGATGTCGAGGAAGCATCTAATAAACCTCACAGAGGATATGACAAAGAGAGAGTCTCTGAGGAATTGCAAGTGTTTTCTCTAGTGATATCATGGCTTGGCACGGGGGTGGCCAGATTGCTAAGAGTGAATGCCTTTGAGTCTATGGTTGGGTGGAGAGGAGAACACCTACAGTCAGTTGGATGGTTTCCACTTGTAATAGATAAGTATTATCATACCCAATGAAACTGAACTATAACTATAAAATAAGGTTGAATATCTCATGAAATTTTCAGGGATGTGCATGCTTGTTTGATGATTAGATTATTTTTCTTTATTTTTCATGGTTGTGTATTTAAGAAAGTAAGGAAATATATGGTCAAACATGGTTTGTACACGTAAAAAATTGAGCCCCTGTAGTGGCTCAAATTAAAGGAAATGAATTGTGATTTTGTTGACCATAGGCACAATTTCATGTATGTATGCTTACACTTCCAGTTGTTTTGGGTATCCTGGAA
The DNA here is from genome assembly GCA_010110895.2 of Picea sitchensis. Classification (NCBI taxonomy): domain Eukaryota; kingdom Viridiplantae; phylum Streptophyta; class Pinopsida; order Pinales; family Pinaceae; genus Picea; species Picea sitchensis. The sequence continues at coordinate 139,368 of SNQJ01S0015394.1, forward strand.
AAAGGGTTTGTTAAGCTCAGGAGAGGTAGTGTGAGGGTGCACATAGTCTATGCAAGTTGTGTAGAGGTTAAGAAATCTCAAAGTTATAAAATATAGGAGAAGCACAAGAAGTTGTCCCACACTACGTTCAAAGTATTTGTAAGCTGAGAGGGTATAACGCTCATAGAATGTAGACAAAGGGTGCATTCTTTAAACCACTCGTGTGTGTGACTGAGGGATCATGCCCATGGCCCTAACCAAATCATAGTGAATATTTGGGTGTGTAGTCCCGGAACTTATTGGGAAACCTCATATGACCAGGACCATGGAACCCAGTGCTACGCCCAATGGCAGCTAAGCCTTTTGTCTTCGGAACTTCAGGAGTTCAAAGCTCCGGGATGTTATGACTTTACAACCTCTTAAACTAATCGAAGGTAACCTTTTGGTTCGTTTACCCACGAGGTTGACTGACATCTGGCCATATCTTAACCATTACTGTGGGATATATCCCACCGATTAAAACCCTGGCCCACTTATCGGTTGTGAAGTAAAGCAAGTCGTAGATTTGAGGATACTCGGGATCTTCCCTAACCGTTGGATCTACACTGTGTTCAGTCCGGCGTTGACCACTTCAAGAGAACAGAGGTATCATAAAACCAAAACCCCTAAACATCGGAGTTGTGAATTAATGTGAGTTGTGGATCTGGGGAATCCATTGAGAACCCCTCCCAACCATCTGATCCACCAGTGGAAGGATTTGCGTATAGCACTTCGGCAAAGTCCTCCGGGAGAAAAGGAGTATTAAGCAGGTAGAACCCCCGAACATTGAAGTCACGAAGAGAAGAGGACCGTCGATCTAGGGACGTTTCAGGATCTCTCCCTGACCATTATATCTAAATTGGGGTCAGCCTGGCACTAACCACTCCGAGAGTAAAGAGGATATTACACAATGGAACCCCTGAACGTCGAATTTGTGAAGCAACGGAGGCTATAGATCTATGGATCTACGTGGACACATCTCGACTGTAGGATAGAAGGGGTGTTGGGAAGTCGTTGGCAGGAGTTCGGACTTCATGGATCCAGGCGATTTCACAGGTAATCCAGATTAGAGGCTTCCAGAGGTTGTCCGTCTAGAGTGATGTGGCACATTGACGTCACCCAGGGTGACGTGGACCCATGTTTGGCATGCCACGTATCACCTTGATTCGTGCATTTTACAGGCCTTATATTCCAACTGGAACGTAATACATGTCACTCATTGCTAGAGCCACATGTCATCTATGTTCTTTGTTGCATGTCACCCCCTAGTGTGCGGTTTTTTGACCTAATGGCTATTGGGACCCCAGGAGTTCGGGAGTTTGGAACTCCGGGAGACTTGAGATGTTAGAACGTATGCTCCCAAAAGGGTCAAAGATCGAAGTTACATGGCAGTACCTCGGGGGTTTGGGAGTTCAGAACTCCGAGAGACTTGGGATGTTAGAACATATGCTCCCAATAGGGTTGAAGGTCGGAGCTACGTGGAAGTACCTCGGGAGTTCAAAATTCCTAGAGGTTTGGGATGTTAGAATGTATGCTCCAAAAAGGGTCGAAGGTCGAAGCTACGTGGCAGGACTTCGGAACTTCAGGAATGGTTCAGACACAGATAGGAAGGACGAAGGGAAAAAGGCTCGGTGATCGTGAAGGCACGGCGACCATCCCCTGTAACCTCAAAGAATATTATTATACTATACGAATATTTTAACTTTGAATAATATTCTACCTAAGAGAGAGTTGAGTAATATTATTATATTATATTTAATTAGGAACTATTGTGCCTTAGTAAAAGTTGGTCCTATTGTGCCTTGGCAGTTAAATGTAAATTAAGAGGGTAAAGTGACAGGTCGGCACAGACCTAATTATAGGTTGGTCAAACCACTATTTATAAGGGAGGCCAAAGCCTTCTTTGCACACACTCACAAACTAGCTCTGCAATGCGCAAGTCTAGGAGGATAACTTACTACAACTGGGGATGACGTCAAGGAGGGTTTTGGTTTATGTCTTGGTATCTATTGGTTAAGTAGTGTGCTACTCTTTCCTAGTGAACGGGTAGAGGAGGATCTTCTGTTTTGTTTCTGGTCTATGTATATTCAGGAAGTATTGTTGGGTTTTCTTCCCCATGAGGGTTTCCCAATATAATTTGTGTGTCTCTATTGTTTCTGTGATTGCCTCTTTTTCAGTGATTTTATTTATGTAGCTAATGTGTTAAATCATTATAATAACAAAGAAGAATCGTAATTGCTAGTTGTATAAGTAAAACTTCAACACATTCACGTAGTATTTGGCGACGAGAGTGTCGAATCCATTACCAGGAGGAGGATATTCTGAGATATGTAAGAAATGGGGCCATCACCCAATTGAGTGTCCATTACTACAAAGGTATCAATGTACCCCAAGGAACTTGCTTTGCAAATTTTCCAAGTCGGTGGGACATGAAGAGAAATATTGTCGCGCGTTCGAATTAATGAGGGAGTGCACATCATATATGTAAAAGAATCAAAAGGAGAATGCTACAGCAGATGCGGGGGGTCCGCAATATAATAATCAAAGAGGCTTCAATCCAGGAAACAAAGGAAACTTTGGTAAGGGCCGAGGAAGAGGAAATTTTGATAGGGGAGGACAAGAACCGATAATATGTTGTAACTGTAATCAACCCAAACACTTGGCCCATGACTGTCTGAATCTGTGTACAACGTGCACATACTACAGAGCACTTGACCATGTGAAAAAATATTGTCCCCAATTAGTTTCGAAATGGCAGGCCATAGGAAACCAGAACCCGAATCCAAATCAAAATGTGCAGAAAATATCAACCGAAAGACGCAACGAAGGACCTGTTATCGCATAGTTTGTAGCAAGGATAAAAGATTGAGGTTTGAAGGTCAAACTGGTGTAACAGGAACCATTCCCACCCATTGTCACCACAATGGGATGGTTCTTTCTCTTTAGGGAGGCGAGGCCCAGGGGAGACGTCCCTGGTGACCTGGGATTTTGAGAAGGCAATAGGATTAAAAGACAAGGATAGATTCCCCCCTCATAAGTCACCACCAAGCATATAGTCCCAGCTAAACAGCCAATAATAAAGTAAAACCCCAAATATATACATGCCTGAGACAAAGCAACAGAAAATGATATATGCAAGCTAATTCAATGGGTTAGTACTTCATATAAATGGATGACTATTTGATGAACATATAAGCAGTTTTAGCAATAAATATTGAGGAAGTCAATGTTTATAAATAGAAATGAAAATTGTCACTTCACCAATCACTACTAGGACAATATGGCATTCAAAGTAATATATCAACACTTAATTTAATTTATGCCCTTAATCATCATTCAATTGCTTATAAAACAAAATGTTTGCTACATAAAGGTGTTAATAGCAGGGTATGATGGCAACATATAGAGTTAGAAGGTTAGTTCTAGGCTAGGGTTAGTTAGGTTAGGGTTTGATTCAAAGTGTTGAGAGTTGCTTGTGGTAAAGGTCACTTCAACACATGAGGTCTCTTTAGATCAGTACCTTAGGGTTAATGGAGTCAATAGTGGAAGACACAAGAGTTGAAGAAGGTAAGGTAAGTAAGTCAAGGACCAGAGGGAGGGGCTTTGGAGTGTTGCTAGAACAAGGCCCCAAAGTCAAAACCCTAGGGGAGAGAGGCTCACCTTGGTGTAGGTAAACTAGGCATCGGTTCTCTCTCCTCCTTGCTTAACTCAATGGCAAAAACAGCTAGCTGAAAGATGAAGCATAAAAAACAAGACTAGAGGATTTGATGAGGCAAGGTGCTGCTACAGCAAGGCCTTTTCAGCAAACCCTAGAGAAAAAGCGGCCCTAAGTGTAGTAAACCTAGGCTTAAGACGTCTCTCTCTTCTTGGCCTTTAGATTGCACAGCTAGCAATAAATGAAGAAAGGAAGGGAGTGTAGCAACGACTAGACTCTCTCCTTCTTCAATGGCTGAAAATTTCTGTCACAGGGGACATGAGACAAGGACCTACTTTTGTGCTTGTCACCTAAGGTTTTGTTCAGCAAAATCATAAACATATGCAAGAAATTAAACTACAACCATTCATTCAATAAGTTTTGCAGAAAAATACTTACAATTCACCAAGAAATATCAATGCAAACCCTAGTTGTAACACCTTCATTCAAGAGAAATGCCAAAACATGCCAAAATAATCCTCCTTCAACAAGTGTGCATCACTAAATCAGCCAATAACCCAAGAGAGGGTGCAAATTTCAGACCTCCTTATGGAGTGAGTGAGTTGTTATCCAAAAAATGAAGGTAAAAATCCCTCATTTATAGAGTACCATGACCTAATTTTACATTTTAGGTCATGTAAAAGGCCGACAAGGCCAAAACACCAAATCATATTGTTTTTACATTAAATTGTCAAATTCAAACCCTAATCAACCTGAAAAGAAGTAATAATCCCCTTTAAGGGAGACGTTGGCCCCTTCTAGGGCAAATGGGGCATCTTGGAGTAAAACGTCAGCACTCCTAGGGCTTCTCCAACCTGCCGCATGTTCCAATGTTGCCTAGTCTGCCTCCTAAGACATCCATGATGTTGGATGATGTCATGTTCAATATGGTAACGTCCTAGTCCTTCCAAGGCCAACGTTCCATTGGAAAAGGGCCATCCCCCCTGGGTCAATCTCTGTCGGGGTGCCTCGGGTGGAACGTCCTCTTCTTCTGCAGTTCAAAGACCATGATCCATCTCTATCATGTCTCTCCCCCATGATGGGGTCTCGGCATCCACCTAATGGGCTCTTCATCCCCATGGAGGTCTGAATTGATCATCTCCCCATGTGTACCAGTCCAAAATGGTACTTGTCCGTCGGGCATGGTCCTGCATATCAAAAGCTACGCCCTTCGTGGGCTCATCAGTCACAAGGATCATAGCAATGTCAATCACATCTCATCATCAATATTACTCAACATGTGCATAAAATCCCTAATACATCAGTTAACATCTCAAAGACGTTTACAGAAGCCTACAATACAAGTCTGGAGAAAAGAACAAGGCGTCCTATTGGGCTAGTGTCCATAAAAGAAGGAAAGTTCCTGGAAGAGACATCATCCAAGCCATGTAAGTGGGTGATGTGGCCAGGGGATGTCCAAACATGTGGGTGCAGTGTGGGTCAGGGATGCAAAAATGTTACCTATGGGTGCCTTTGTAGAAGGCGAGTTGTACCTGTCATGGATGCATTTTTTTTTAAGCCCATTCTTTCCTTTTATTCTTCATTCTTATATTCTTTTATCTTTTGTTGTTGTTTTTTCAAGAGCTAATTAGGGGACACTACCCTAGCGTGGTGACCAGTGGTGACAGCGTTACCCACAAGTATTTTCATAGAAATGAGAAGGTTGGCTCATGATGAGACCCCCTTTCCCTTGGCCATGCAACCAAGAGTCATTTCCCTGGTGTGGTGACCAGCTAATGGAAATGTCATACTGTTAGATACCCATGTACCTAATTGGTTGGCTCGTGATGAGACCCCCTATCCTCTGGTTAGGCCTTCTTTTATTATTTTTCCGGGTCCCTATTGTTTCTTGCTGAGAAGCTTTTTATTTCTTTCTCAGGGATCCCTAAGCGAAGAATCTCGAGGTTTTATTTTTAGGCTTTTATCTTTTACCAACTTGCTTTGACCTTCTGGGCCTTTAGCCCCTTCTTCCCACGAGATAAGGTGCAATCCTGAAAATAGTTCAACCCAATGTCTAGACAAGTAGAATGGGATAGGTGAGCGGAAAACAAGATGGAAAAGTGGTACTATGATGGGAGCGGACGATGGATTTTCAGAAATTACCCCAAGTGGCAAACGAAAACCTACAGATATAGGCTTGCTAGGGCACCCTGTCAATCCCCCCAAACATGGTCAAGTGGGCTAGTGTAAGATCCAAGCAATTGTTAGAAATAAAAGGAATCAGATGCATACATTCAATCGTTTTGATGATCAAAGTGACACATACCATGATACCCGGACTAATTACCTCATGGAGCAAAAACCATCTCTAACACAAGACCAAGACGATGGTGGTGGATGTTGTTGTTGTTGACAAGATAAAGATGTTGGAAGAAAGAAAAGGTGGGCCCTCCAGGGCCATGCTAAAGTCAATCCTGCTCTTGGTACTCCATGTTTAGGACCTGTGAGCCTTGAGACATGATCTCTTAGTTATCCCTGAAAGTGGGGGATAACATCTGGCTCCAACTCGGGGACATGTGCTCACCGTAGAGCGCATGAGAACCTCAGCATCTTTGGCATAACCTGTTGACCTGCTATATCTCAATAGAAGCATCAGTAACAAAATTGGGGTGGTAATTCCACCCCAACACAGATATAGATATATATAGACTGAAATGAAACAATCAATAGTGTGTATGTAAAACAAACTACTTACATGTACCTACCTGTTGGTTGGATGTTGTGTGTAGTCAAACAACCAGTGAAGCCAATCCAGCAACGTCCCACAATACTTGCCTTTCTCCTTCATCATAGACCAAAATAATGATAAATCAAGCACAAAAATGACATGCGTTATAGCATATATCATATAATCGAAAATCACAAACTCTAACTCATGGAGGCGGGTGGGAGGGATAAAATTGTGCCAAGTCAGTCTTTGAGGAAAGTACTCAATCCACTTCAGGAAGGGGTCATGAAAAGTCTAAGGTTCAGAATACTGACTCAAAAGATCATCAAACTGGCTACCTAGGACGTCTTCACACTCTGAAGCTCGGATGGGATTGACAAAGATCTACCAGATGACTGGCAAACTCTCAAGGGAAAGTTAAAAAACTAAGATGATGGACTCAAATCTATAGTTTTCAACCAACCCTTGGATTCTCGGGTTTGCTTCAGAGGAAACTCAATATAAAAGATACAATTTCCAACTACAGCTTTAATGATACAACAAGGTAAGGCAATAAGAGGTGGTTGGGGAAAAAGTTCATGAGAATCCTTCTTTAGGCAAACAGTATTCTTACTCCTATCAAAACCCGAGCACAATGGTGGTTGATAGTCATTTTCATAGGGTAAATCTAAGTGCTTGGAGGAGTAATCATCAAAGCCCTCAAGGTAAGACTGAAAATCATCAGGCAAATACGGTACTTGATCAACCTTGGGTGTTTGGGGAGCATCAGTAAAAATCTCATCTCCTTGTTGCCACTGGTCAAGAGCTTGTTGTGATAATTGCAAAGGAAACACTCGGAGATGATTCTTTATGTCATAGATGGGATCCATATCATAACCAACTGCATCCCACCTACATCTCCCAACATGTATGAACTCGTCAATATCAACTAAGTCAGTGTCAGTATCATAACATGGAGGGTTCGAAACATTCAAAATCTCACCCATTTCCTCCTCTTTTCCTAAATCATAAAGTAGAGAATTATCAAAATCTTGGATAGGAGGGTAACTTACTCTTTCTTCTTATGCAGGAGCTTCGAGGACTTGGGTATCTTTAACATGCATTATTGTCTTATCCTCATGAGTTTCCCCTTATCTTTGATTGTACAGCAAGGAAAATGCTCTTCGTTCAGGGATTCCATTTCTCCATCACTCTCTGAATCATGGAAAAAGGTATCATCAAAATCCTTAAAAGGAAAGAAACTAACCTTATCATCTTTTTGTTATGCAGGTAGAGAAGGCTTGTGGATCGCTTCATTAGAAGGAGGAGGGCATGTTGATACTTCATCATTGGGTTCCGTCTCCTCGACTGTGTCTTCAGCAATCCCTTGTGGATCTGTGGTTTGTTCCCCTTCTTCTTGGAAATCAATAATGAAGTTCTCAAGGGAAAACAAACTTTCCCTATTAAGAGTACATGAGGTAAAGAGGCATATTATCTCAGATAAGGAGATGTACTCCTCAATCCTTGCAGCCATGTTGTAGGCTTCATCGAGCGTATGTGGGACTCTCTTATCAAGGGGAAAACTATGATATCCCAAAAGTGCACAAGTAAAGAGATGGATTAGGTATCTCTCCTGGAGATGATGACTTTCAGGAATTTGATACAGCATGTTCTCAAATCTATCCTAGAAGTCTCAGACAGTTTCATCCTCAGCTTTCTTTATATGCTCGAGTTCTTCTAATAGTATTGGGATGTCTTCCAACTGGATACCCCATCTCTCGAGAAAGGTTTCCTCAAATTGCTCCATAGTCGTGATGCTGGCATCAGAGAGATTTCCATACCACTCTTTGGCATTGAAACAAAGGGTGGTAGAGAAAAGCTTCATGACCACGTATTCAGCATAATCATCGACAGGGTAGGATAGGAAGAATTTCCAGAAATTTCTCATGTGATAGTCATCTCTCTCTCTATCACCACCAGTGAATCCAGGGAGAAACTTTATGTATTCAAAGGGCATTTGTTTAGGATGCCCCGAGATGTTACTCATGTCTAAAGGTTTGTAGTTTCCTGAGTCCCATTGTGAAGACATAGTTGGCTTAGTCATCAGTGGAGTCGCAAGATAGTTTTCTTGAAACTATCAAAAGATAAGGGAAAACACCCTAAGTGGAGTCGCCAAGTAAGCTTGTAAGATAAGGCTACTAGAGGCAAGGCTTATCGAAAAGGTTTTCGTCTTGAGGAAATTTTGACTCAGTGTTCGCCGGCAACGGTGCCAAAATGTTATCGCAATGTTTGTAGCAAGGATAAAAGATTGAGGTTTGAAGGTCAAACTGGCGTAACAGGAACCAATCCCACCCACTATCACCACAATGGGATGGTTCTTTCTCTATAGGGAGGTGAGGCCCAAGGGAGATGTCCCCGGTGACCTGGGGTTTCGAGTAGGCAAGAGGATTAAAAGACAAGGATAGATTCCCCCCTCATAAGTCACCACCAAGAAAATAGTCTCGACTAAACAGCCAATAATAAAGTAAAACCCCAAAGATATACCTGCATGAGACAAAGCAACAACAAACAATATATGCAAACGATATATGCAAGTTAATTCAATGGGTTAGTACTTCATATAAATGGATGACTTCCTGATGAACATATCAGCAATTTTAGCAATAAATATTGACGAAGTCAATGTTTATAAATAGCAATGAAAATTGTCACTTCACCAATCAATACTGGGACAATATGGCATTCAAAGTAATAAATCAACACTTCATTTAATTTATTCCCTTAATCATCATTCAATTGCTTATAAAACAAAATGTTTGTTGTACAAAGGTGTTAATAGCAGGGTATGACAGCAGTGAATAGAGTTATAAGGAAAGTTTTAGGCTAAGGTTAGTTATGTTAGGGTTTGATTCAAAGTGTTGAGAGTTGTTTGTGGTAAAGGTCACTTCAGTGCATGAGGTCTATTTAGATCAGTGCCTTAGGGTTAATGGAATCAATAGTGGAAGACGCAAGAGCTGAAGAAGGAAAGGTAAGTAAGTCAAGGACTAGAGGGAGGGGCTTTGGAGTGTTGCTAGAGCAAGGCCCCAAAGTCAAAACCCTAGGGGAGAGAGGCTCACCTTGGTGTAGGTAAACTAGGCCTTGGTGCTCTCTCCTCCTTCCTTAACTCAATGGCAAAAACGGCTATTTGAAAGACGAAGCATAAAAAACAAGACTAGAGGGTTTCATGAGGCAAGGTGTTGCTACAGCAAGGCCTATTCAGCAAACCCTAGAGAAAAAGTGGCCTTAAGTGTAGTAAACCTAGGCTTAATACGTATCTCTCTTCTTGGCCTTTAGATAGTATGGCTAGCAATAAATGAAGAAAGGAAGGGAGTGTAGCAACGGCTAGGCTCTCTCCTTCTTCAATGGCTGAAAATTTATCTCAAATGGGACATGAGACAAGGACCTACCTGTGTGTTTGTCACCTAGGGTTTTGTTCAGAAAAATCATAAACATATGCAAGAAATTAAACTACAACCATTCATTCAAGAAGTTTTGCAAAAAAATACTTACAATTCACCAAGAAATATCAATGCAAACCCTAGTTTTAACACCTTCCTTCAAGAGAAATTCCAAAACATGCCAAAATAATCCTCCTTCAACAAGTGTGCATCACTAAATTTCAGACCTCCTTATGGAGTGAGTGAGTTGTTATCCAAAAAATGAAGGTAAAAATCCCTGATTTATACAGTACCATGACCTAATTTTACATTTTAGGTCATGTAAAAAGCCGACAAGGCAAAAAAACTAAATCATATTGTTTTACATTAAATTGTCAAATTAAAACCCTAATCAAGCTAAAAATAAGTAATAAGCCCCTTTAAGGGAGACGTCTGCCCCTTCTAGGGAAAATGGGGCATATTGGAGTAAAACGTTAGCCCTCCTAGGGATTCTCTAACCTGCCACACGTGCCAATGTTGCCTAGTCTACCTCCCAAGATGTCCATGATGTTGGATGATGTCATGGTCAAGATGGTGACATCATAGGCCTTCCAATGCCAACATTCCACTGGAAAGGGGCCACCCCTACTGGGTTAAGCTCTGTCGGGGTGCCTATGGTACAACATCCTCTTCTTCTCTGGTGCAAAGCCCCTGATCCATCTCTATCTTGTCTCTCCCCTCTGATGGGGTCTCAGCATCCACCTGATGGGCTCTTCAGCCCCATGGAGGTCCAAATTGATCATCTCCCCATGTGTATCGGTCCAAAATGGTACTTGTTCGTCGGGCATGGTCCTACACATCAAAAGCTACACCCTTCGTGGGCTCATCACTCACAAGAATAATAGCAATGTCAATCACATCTCATCATCAATATTATTAAACATGTGCATAAAATCCCTAATACATCAGTTAACAGCTCAAAGACATTTATAGAAGCCTACAATACAAGTCTGGAGAAAAGGACAAGGCGTCTTATTGGGCTAGTGTCCATAGAAGAAGGAAAGTTCCCGAAAGAGACCTCATCCAAGCCATGTAAGTGGGTGATGTGGTCAGGGGATGTCCAAACATGTGGGTGCAGTGTGGGCCAAGGATGCAAAAATGTTGCCTACAGGTGCCTTTGTATAAGGAGATTTGTACCTGTCATGGATGCATTTTTTTTTAAGCCCATTCTTGCCTTTTATTCTTCATTCTTATATTCTTTTATATTTTATTTCTTTTTGTTCAAGAGCTAATCAGGGGACACTTCCCTGGCATGGTGACCATTGGTGACAGCGTTACCCACAAGTATTTTCACAGAAATGAGAAGGTTGGCTCGTGATGAGACCCCCTTTCCCTTGGCCATGCAACCAAGAGTCACTGCCCTGGTGTGGTGACCAGCTAATGGAAATTTCATACTGTTATATACCCATGGACCTAATTGGTTGGCTCGTGATGATAACCCCTATCTGTTCGACAACACAGGTATTCCAACAGAGGACGAACACCTTCAGTAACCACTCACATAACCAGATCAAAGATCAACACACTGATGTTTTCACGTGGTAAAACCCCTATGGGGAAACATCCACGGCCCCATCCAACGCGGCCACTTGGAGCAGTTTATTAATGCAAAGAAAAATATTACAGAGAGATTTTACAAGAGAGTTTCTCACAATC
>SNQJ01S0015394.1:151995-163891 GCA_010110895.2 Picea sitchensis
TGCCTATTACAATTGTATTTTGACCAATCCGCAAAAGGGGATTTGGTCTTATTACAATAACCGACATGATCAATCCACAATGAGGATTGATCCTATGAATAATATATCAATAATAATAAGAATACTCTTTGCAGTTACATTATTTCAACATGATCGAGTGGCAAGAACCAGAGTATTAGTAGCGCATGGGTACATCTTGCAGAGGAAATTTGGTCGAGAGGTATGCCAACTTATGGCATACAACAAACAAGAGAAGACAGCAGGACAACAACATCGTGTTCTTTGTATATTTTGATACTATCAAGTATCAAGTTGCACACACACTGTGCATATCAACAGAGACGATAGCAACATATAAGGATATCGCGTGGTTTAAAGCAGGCATGCACCACATGTATGTGTGCAGGCCAAGAAGGATCGAGCGCGCCAATGGTTTCCAACTAGTTACAGGTTGACGACAGAGGATGTGTGTTTGATAATGAATCACTGGGAAGAAGGCTGAAAAATCCCAGCAGAAAAAATAGGACAACGAGAAGAAGAAGAAGAGCAAGATAAAATCAATGAAGAACAAGATGACGAGCAAGGAAATGATCAGACTAATGGCGCAGGTGATATGCCTAGCCCATTCACGATAGAAGCTCAACGGACAAGAGTCAAACGAAAGGACACGGGAAAAGAACCAGCAGGAGAGGCGCGAAAAAAGACTAAAGCGCATAGAGAAGCCCCAATCTATACTTTAACGAATGATGATATGGATAGGATCGACGACCAGGTACAGGATGTCGCGGAAGAAATAACGGAAGAAGCCACCCGAAAGCAAGTAGAACATCAACAAAGACTGTAGGATCAACTGGAAACACTCCAGCAGTTGTTGGAAGCAGCAAGCATCACCAAAGAGCATAGGACTGAGGAAGGACCATCCACGATTCCAGGAAAGTGAGCAGAAAGTGTGCATCCAGTCTTGACCCAATTAGCAATCAGCCACAAGATACTACATCTTGAGACAAATGCATTGGAATTTGCGATGGCCAAATTGCAGCAACATGTAAATACACTAGGACATCTGAACCAAGTTGTATCGAGGTTGCCAATGCGAAGACTACAAGACTTGCAGGTAGGCTTGTTGCAAGAAATTCAGAACAGAGGAGAGAAAGCACATCAGGAGCTCACGAGAATAATGGATAAAAGGATTCAGTTGCAACAACAATATGACGTTGTGCTTCAACAAATAAAGGAAGTTGAAGGCCAGGTGGAGGAGGTACTAAAGGATAAAACCGAAGCCGAGGAAAGGGTCTAGAAAGCCCTTAAGGAGAAGGATGAAATTGAACATATAGCGCAGAAAACCCAAGCAGCTTTCCAGAAACTATACAAAGCAATTCTAGAAGTCCCCATAGTAGTAGAAGCTACTATGGAAGAACAAGTGTTAAAGATCAATGAAGTCATCAAGGGATTCAGAGCACAGATTGAAGACTGGCAATTGTGGAGCATGCCAGAAACGCCACCGAAAGTGAGAGAAGACAGAGAAATAATGGTGACGACAACAGTTTCCAATATTAAGAAGATAGAAGGAGATTGCACCAAACTGTGTGAAAAGAGCGCGCAGATTTGGACAAAATTAGTAGATGATCCTTAGATGAAGGCCATAGAGGCCAAGCTAAGAGAAGCGCGGGAACAAGGACAACAAGGTTCAGATAGGGTTGCTACACTTCCACCAACAAAAAGGATGACAATCATTTTGGCTTAGAGGCGGTCATACTTGGAAGTGGAGAAGATGAGGAATCAACAAAAGATCCTTCAACAATGATCGGAACCACTGCAGGAAGAAGCAGTGAGGATAATAGGGGAGTTGGCCATTGTGCAGGGAAAGGTCAAACAGGAAGCATATGAAGCAGAGGAAAAACTCACAGTATTGACGGCGCAGGGGGGCAAAGAGATCACACAAACGGAGGCAGCGATAATCAAAGAAGTGGAGGTAGCAAAGGTAGCCTCCCAAAAGTTTGTTGCGGCATAGTCGCAGGCAACAGGGCTGAGTGGCTCGGGACGAGCCACATGTAAGTGTTGGAGCCCTGTTGAACAGACAGTTTTGGAATAAAGTTTTGGGGAAAATCCTAAGTACAGAAGAAATGTGCAGCATAGGTGCACAAGAGAAGGAAGATTCGAGAGTGCGCAGTTGAGGCGCATCCAGGAGGACAGTGAGCAGCAGAAGTGCATCTAAAAGTACGGTGTGCAGTGAGAGAAGAATAAAGCATAAAAAAAGAATAAAGTAGAGAATAAAGCAGGACCCCCTACATATTTATACATATAATGAATAAAGCAGGGCTACGTCTACAATGAACCAAGTAGGGTTTTAAGCCCTAGCTTGTATGTATAAATATGTAACAGGTTGGGAGAATGACGTAGCCCAGAGTTGAGTGAACCACATTAAATCTTGTGTTGTATGTCTTTTATGTGAATGCTTAGGAATTTTGTCTAGATATATATTAGAATAGTTTGTCTAATGTTTAATCATGGTGCAATAATCATGGCTGTGAAAGTAATAAGTTTATGTAGTAATCTGAAATATAGTGATAATATGAATCTAAATCGGTAAGTGAATTAACACAGAAAAATAACAAAATTACGCGAACAAAACTAATAAGGAAGAATGAACATAATGATCACCTCCCATTCTCTCATCACTGTAGAAACCTGGTTCTTGCAGTCCCAATAGATACATCAGGTGAGACTTCATCTATGCAAGCAGGTGACGTCGAAAGAGTCGGTGTCTAGTGGGTTTTGTTGGTCATAGATAGATCGAACCTAGCATCTTACAAACCACGCATAGCGCCAACAAAGGGTTTAATTCTCAAAGAAACATTTTATTCTCTTTGTTGCCTAGGTTGTTGTCTAAGCAAGAGACTCGATAAACCCAATAGATAAGGCACTAATTGCATTGGAGATTGAATATTGTTGCATCGATAAACGTGAAATTTAAGAGATTAAATTGTTTAAGGTTGGATTTAAATTCTATATGCTATTGGCTCTCTTTTCCCTCCAAGGGCGTCTTGAGTGTCTAAGTGATTGTGTTGTTGTAATAAACATTAAGCTACAGCCATTAAGGTTGCAGCGAACTTACTCTCTCGTACTCTTTTCCACTTTTCTACCTCTGAAAATTACTTGTAAGCTGTGCTAATTGTTCTATTGATGACAAGCTATTGATTGGGTGGTTTACTTGCAAATTTCAATGATTAGAACTTCTTGTTGTAGCAAAATTTTTCTACAGCCATTGGATTGTCATAAATACTTGTTGATAACACTCATAAACAGCTCTTCTTTTCTATCAAAATCTTGGTTTAAACATTGGAACATTGTGTACTAGTTGCAAGCTTTATTTTCCAATATCATACACTTGGCTTTGATGGTTTAATTTGCAGTTGTTATAGCTAGGTCATTGTTGATATATAATCATTTACTGCTGCAGTTTTGGGATAGCAATAATAATTTGTTTCCCCCTTGTTTTAGAGCTCATTTCATCATATATTGTCTTGGTTTTGGTTTTCTAACATTTGTTTTGCAGGTATTCTTCATTGGCAACTTTTCCTTGACCAGTGCTCATCTTCCATCAAGCCCCTATAAGCTTTCATTGTAACCTATAGGGGTGTTCATTTCTTCTCCTTGGCTTCTCCTTTGCATTCCCCCTAGGGTCACCCGAGAACCCTCCCTTGTGTGGGAGTTGTCCTTCACTAAAACAAGGGGGATATCTATTGAGGTGACAATGATAGGTGTCCCCAATTGTCACATATTTGTTGCTTGGGTTGGACTTTGCCCAACCTACAAATTGTGTGATAACAGGGACATCTAAGTTGAAAGGATTCTTTAAAGTGTTGTAAACTGACATCATTTCATTGTAACACCACTATAATGGGGAAGAGCATGCTTGCTGCAATCTGTAAAAAAACAAGTCTAACAAACAAAAGGGACTGAAAATTCTTATATGGATTGTTTTAAGATGTGATCTATGATGCTTATAATTTTATTGGATGACCAATCGGCTGCTTAACAAGATTTTGTGTTTTCTTCATACCCATGCAGGTGTGTGACAGTCAATGACTCTAATGGAGCATAGCTTTTCTACTATTTTGTCAAGTCAGAAAGAAACCCAGCAGAAGACCCACTTCTTTGGCTTACAGGAGGTTCTAATTGCCCCAGTTTCAGCAGATTTTCCTATGACATTGATGAGCTTCGTGGAACACTTATCCTCACTGTCTCTTTCAATGCTCCAACATTACCATTTATTCAAATAATGATCTTTTTATATTTTGTTTTGAAATTGAGTA
This sequence comes from Picea sitchensis, assembly GCA_010110895.2. Lineage (NCBI taxonomy): Eukaryota > Viridiplantae > Streptophyta > Pinopsida > Pinales > Pinaceae > Picea > Picea sitchensis. The sequence goes on from SNQJ01S0015394.1 coordinate 156,312, forward strand.
ATCTGGGAAATTGGCATGTGAATGGCTTGTTGAAATGACCAACAGCAAGTCTCAAGTTTTGTTTCTGCCCCTTATTGCTAGGAATTGGCAACCAAAACCAAGTCAATTTCTAATAGAAACAGGTTGACATAAATTATGATTGTGTAAACTGAGCGATGAAAATTGAATTCTTGATTCTACAGTCCATAGCTATTCGGTGTTCAGTTTATTTGATTCCCTTGTGAAAAAATTGTGAAATGCTAGATGCTAGATCTCAATCTCATGCACCCTCCCTACTTGGAAGGGCAGGCAAGGGGATGCTATTTTGTAGTCGTAGTTTAGCACGCATTCTTTGAAAAGGAAAAAAAACATAATAGTATTGTTTAGAAAAATTGTAGAAGAAAATGATAACTATCTATTAATGTTTGTCAGAATGTATTGTCTTACCGCAGGTCCAATTAGTTTTGATTTCATTAAGTATCCCTGGAATTTGACTAAGCTCGTCCCCAATCCACGCTCTTGGTCTAAGGTCCAAGTTCAAAGCTCCAAGCTGTGCAAGTATCCTTTTAATGAAATGCTTTCGGTTAGTACACACGTTTTCACCTGTTTCTTCATTCACTTAGGTCAAGTGGGCATGCCAAATTATTGTAAGGCCTATAGATCATATCTTCAATATAGCATATCTGATATACATTTTCCAGTCCTGTTAATTCTGTCACTTAATTGGTGGAGCTTATGATTGCTAAACTGTTGCCCAACTTGGACTTGAGTTTGGATGCCTTTGAATGTTCTGCAACATAAAGACTTCTAATGTAACAAATTAACTTTGAATAGTTTGTTTGCACTTGTAGGTGTCCACAGTATATTTCCTGATTTTCCCCAGTTGGGACCGGTTTTTCATACTCCAATACAACTACAGCTTATATGATTAGAGATTTAAAGACTCTCTCAGATAAACACACTTTCCTCATAAAGGTCTTCGGCTCTATCCTACAGCAATAGAGTTTTGTGAAGCTCAGCACAGTTTATAATCTGTGATGCAGTGGTTTGAGGCAGGCCGTGAGTTTCTATCTGATCCAATATGGGTTGGAGGGGATTCTTATTCTGGTATAGTTGCTCCACTGGTGACACAGGAAATAGCAAATGGTATAGCACCACTGACGCAATTTTTGTTATTTAATTGACATTTTTGTTCCTCTGCTTTTGGAGTAGACTGGAACTATTTTATGGTAGCATTGAATTTTGGGAAAACAAAGGTTCTAGCTTTTGTATTTTTCTTTAGAACATTGGATCTGTATTTTCTTAATGCAATTTTTTTTAAGATCGATACTTTGATGTTTGACTGTTACAATGTCTCTTTCTTATCCGTAACAGAAAATGAAGACCAACTGTGAATCTTAAGATTGGAGCACTTTGCTAATGTAACTTATGCTCGTACCTTAATCATTTAGGTCCTCCAAATTTTGTTGACGACTTTCAACAAAGCTACATTCTTCATTATGAGTTACATGGTCTGACTTCTTGTATGACTAGTTTTTCAGGGTTATCTGGTTGGAAATGGGGTGACAGATTGGGGATAACCCTGCACCAGTAATAGGATATCCCATGGAAGCTTACATATGACATTATTCTTGTATTCTTAAGCACAGATGGTAGTTCCAACTTATAGTTTCGGCAGTGGCTTAACTCAACCCTCTTTTTATTAATCACAGGCCTCAAGTACATATTGCATATGTTAATAATTAAATGAAGCAAAGATAGTAGACATCATATCGTTTATTGTTGAATATGACCATTAAGTTCTTACATATTAACAAAATACAGTTACTGTATACAGTCCAGCAAATGCAAATTGAAGCATGAAGTGATTCTCTGGACCGATCAAAACCCCAACAGATGACTTCAAAGCAGGCAAAAGAGTCAAAACAAACAGAAATTCATCGCAGAATTTTGCTAGGCATTTACCTATTCAGATATAGTGTTCTAGAATTTCGGAGTTAAATCACTTGTAAACAATAATCACAAGCTAACACTTTCCAAAAGACACTGAACATACATCACAGCCTTTGGAAGATGGTTAACATATGTTTTTTATTATGTTGATATTCACAGAACTTATTATACAACCTTTGTTAGAGGAAAAGAACAAGGGTAGCATAATATGAAAGAATAGACGTAAATCATTCCGTGGATTGGTATTCAAAGTTTTTCATGAGCCTTGCCTCTGACCTACCTGTGACCCAAGTACAACTCATTTCACCTATATTATGGACTTACCAACAAAGCTTTATCAGTGCCGTAGGCTAAAAGTATAATCTGTCCAGACAGTTCTCCAATAGCAATTATAGCCAGCTTAATTTTCATAAATGCTTTACTGTGTTCCTGGTAAGAAATTCAGGTTGTCAACTGAATCCCCAGCACTTTTAACAATGCACTGAAATCTAAGCACAAGTTTCTCCACTATTTTACATGAGAAATATGGGAGTAACCCAAACAAAAAATTTCATATTGCTACCAAGAAAGATATTACTTCTCCCTATATGCCAATATATGAGAGGTGAACAATAAAGCATCTGAGGTGGTAATGCTAGACAGTCTCGACTGGCCTCAAATTTCGAGGAAGCATGAACTCTACATATAATGGGTAGTGATCTGATGGATAAAAGCCATCAATATTATCATTTACAACTTCACAGGAAATTGGAGCCAAGGAGCGCCCCCTAAATAGAACCCAATCCAGGTGCAAGTCCTGATTTTGGCGATCCCAACATAGGCAAAGAGCTCTCAAAATTAGCTTTAAAAATTCCAGAGTTCCTTGCTTATCCCCTGCAGTTAAACCAGGAGGATAAATAATTCTTCAGATGCATTGCCCTGAGAAAAAATATGACAGCCTTAAATGAAAGAATGCTTAGACTTGGCCAAAGAGCATACCTTTAAACCCATGGTATGTATGTATGAGGGAGACATTTTTCCTCATCCGTGCATTCGCCCATGCATCCCTCATATCACCAACAACACCATGCTCTCTGGAAAAGAAAAGAAAAAGACTAGATAAAATGGGACAAACAACAAAATTGAAGATGTTTGATCAAAAGAGGACATCCAACATTACAAGATGGGAAAATTGAACTCCTCTTACAGATTTATCATTTTCTGATGATATTTGGAAGCAATAAAAGGACTTCCATAAGGTCAACAAAGTGAGACGTAAAGGAGACAACTAAATGTAAAAGCTTGGACATTTGGACTTCTCTTACAGATTTAATCATTTTCTGATCATATTTGGAAGCAATAGGACTTCCATAAGGTCCAACAAAATGGGACTTCTAGGAGTCAACAAAATATAAAAGCAAGAAATTCCAATTATGGTGGAGTGAAGGGAGTGGACAGGGGGGTCAACAAAAAAGGGCAGCTTCAAGAACATGCTATTTCACCATAACTACCACATTTTATATAAATAGTAACAAGCCAGAACTGTCTCAAAAATGTGAAGCCATCATACTCAGTTAAGTTTATTACTAAATTTCTATATATCAAAGCACTGAATGATGGAAACATGGATAAAACAGCCAGCACTGGAACAGGGCAGAAAATCAAAACAAATTATGAACTGCAATCTCTGATTAATATCATAAGGGCAGCTTCAAAAACATGCTATTTCACCATGACTACCACAGTTATGTAATTATCAACTAACCAGAAGCTGTGTTAAAAATGTAAAGCCATAATACTCTACTAAGTTTATTACTATTTTTCTATATATCAAAGCACTGACTGATGGATTAAACCGCCAGTACTGAATGATGGATAAAACTGCCAGCATGGAATAAGGCAGAAAATCAAAACAAATTAAAAGCTACATTCTCTAATTAACATCAGTAATATGGATGTTGCTTGTCCAAGGCAGACGCCAAAATTGGACTACATGAAACATTCCCTTTGGGGAACAGGTTTCTAATCCCAGGGCACTGTTTCAGATGCTTTTCCTCGTATTGCTATTACAATAAGTTCCAACTGTCTCAAAAGGGAATACAGTGTTTTGGTCTAGGCCATTTCTACTGATTCAATTGATCTTTTAGAAGGAATCCATTCTAGAGGACTAAACTTTTCATTCATACACAAGATGCTTCCTTGTTAATAAATAAATAAATGCCATCAATTTGCACTTTAATGGATGACTAAAGACTTAAAACTCGTTATTGCAAATAAAACTTTCGCTTTACTTAAAACGTTTTTCGAACATAACCAATCGTGAAAAATTGAAGTATTTGAAGTCACAACAATAGCTTTGTATCCACAGCTCTAGAATATTACCCAATGTGGCATTACTAAAAAAATTAACTCAGAGATAATGTTGCAGATGGGAATAGTAATCATTCAGCATTTTTCCTATTATTTCCAAGGGGCACACAGTCCAAGAAAAGATCAATTATATGTAAAACTCATTTCAAACAGTGGTTTGATGAATCGTGCATTCAGCTGGGGCTTTCATAGACTCAGCTTGTTAGAAGAGGCAGCTTACTACAACAATGGGTCAATATCTACTTGCACTCCAGGGAGGTGAGTTGGACAGGTACTTGAATTCTGCTCTCTTTGGTAAACTTCTACAGTTGTAAATCCTTCTGCATCCTAGTTTAAAAGATGCTAGCAAAATGTAATATCCCCTTCTCATTGACACAAGCTTAGGGACGTAGTAGTCTAGCTACCCCTCTAGACTATAGTCCAAGATAAGCAAGGGTAAGCAAATGTGGTTTTTGTCACTTAAGAGATCTAAGGTTATATTATTAAAGTGACTTTGGTAAAAGACTAGGAAAATTAAATTAAAACCCTTAGCAAGTGGAAAATGCAACTCAATGGAAAATTAGAAAAGGAGGTATAAAAGAAAGAAAATAGTGCACCTCTTGGTATTCTATTCTCATTATTCCTTTTTGCACTCTGCACTCTTGAGCTAGACAGCTTACGTTTTGAGGGTTTTGAGTAAACAAACCCTAGAAACCAGCAAGGAGGTGAAAAATTCCTCTGTTACTGGTTCAAGCTTGGTCAAGGAAGTGAAAGATCCCTCCATCACCATTCTAATCCAGTCACTGGTATTCAGCAAATAACACTTGGAGTTGGTGCACAGATCTGAAGGGTTTCCAGCAGTAGGGCGCATCCTTGGAAGAGAAAAAGTTCAATCTGCTTGGAGGAGTCTAGATCTGCAGTTTTAGACCATTGGAGGTTCATCTCTAGGGTCATAGCGCCCTTTTGCAGCATTAACACCAATGGTACCTCCCTTAGATTATTTTATTTGGATCAGAAGAAATTTCTCAAGGAGGGCACAACTCCCATTGAGGATACTCACAGATCTGAGGGAAACCTTGGGGGTTTTCACTCCAACTTGCTTCATTCTTACTCTAGAGCCCCTGATCTACAGTTTGAGGGTGTTTTGGTATCATTTGGAGGTCATTTACTAGGAGGCCAAAATATTGAGCATTTCCAGCCAGTCAGGGCCGTACCAGTTCCAGATCCAGCCTTCCAGGGCCGTACTATCTCCAGATCTGGCCAGATAGGAAGACCTAGGATCTCTATATCTTCTATATTGTACCAGATCTGCAGATCTATGTATGAAGATCACTTATTCTAAGGTCAGATCTAAAGCTTTTTATCTTTGTTTATGTATTTACTTTGTTATCATGTGTTCCATACTTGTTATGATGTCTTCTATGCAATAAACTCGGCAAAAATACTTCAGCACATCTCTCTGTAATAGTAATCTGCAAAAAAAAACATCAAACATCAAACAAAAACCCTAGTTATTGGCCGCAACTTGGTTGGGAACATTACAGTGGTATCAAAGCAATTTTCCTTCGCCATCCTGTGCAAAGTAACAAGATGACTAGAAGAAGAGGCCGTGGGGGCCAGCCCGTGACAGGTAATCCAGAAAAGGAAGAACAGGAAGGCAGCATGGTAGAGACACATGAGACAGAAAACGCTACATATGAAGAGACTGAACTTCTGGCAGATAAAGTAGCCCATACAGTGAAAGAGGTACTCCAAAGCAATCAAGAAAGCATGCAGCATACTCTGGCTGAAATGCAGAACCACTTATCATTGGGACAGTCTGTGCTCCACTTATCTCTTACCAATTTTCAAAGGGGACAAGATAGAATGATAACAGTGTTGGAAGCACTGTATAAACATCAGGGAATCCTTTCTCAGTTTTTCATGGAGAAGAGGCATGGCAAAGACCCACCCCTGTATGGTGGAAATCATGAAGCTATGGATCTCGTGGAGGCAATGGGAATCATGAAGAATCTATACACAGAGGTCAAATGGAGGAGCATCGCTCCAATGAGAGAGAGTCGATTCCTTCTCATACACTCAGCAGAGCCACCCCTAGGCCATACATGCCTACCTTCCTGAACACACAAAGAAGGGAAGCTAATGCCTCGGATTCAGAAAGCCTGGGAGAAGAATGGAAAACAACAGAGAGGGAATACAATACCATGACAACAGGATTTAGGAGACAGGTCTCTATGGGAGAGTACTTCCACTTGAAGATGAAAAGAAGATCCAAGGAGCGTTACAGAGGTATGAGTGAACTTGGACGAAAAGCTAGGAAAATGGCGCCACCCACTTTTAATGGATCATATCATCTTTCGGTTACGACATGGGTACAAAAGATGGATGCGTACCTCCAATTGAACCCTATGGAGGAAAGGGAAGCTATCAAATATGCAACTATGTATCTGATGGAAAAGGCACATGAATGGTGGTTTCATGGAATAACCACCTTGGGTTATGGACGCATCACCTCTTACCAAGAATTCACTGAAAGGCTCATTGACAGGTTTGACAAGGAAGACCCAGATTGTCATTTCAGGGAGCTTACATAGCTTAAACAGACAAGTTCAGTCGAGGCCTTTATTGAAGAGTTTCAAAGAGTATCAGTTATGGTTCTAGATGTGGCAGAATCAAGGTTACTTATGTTGTTCATAGAAGGACTGACAGAACCAATGAAAGGATGGGTTAAGCATTTCAAGCCCATAACCTTACAAGATGCCATTGAATGCACCAAGGATTTAGTGGGGGCGGGCAACAAAAACAGGTTCACACCTAAGCCACCCATGGTTCAGAGAGGCCGTGACACTAGACCAGTGGACAGAGGAAAAGGGAAGTTAGATGAGGCTACAATAAGAGATCTAAGGAGTAAGCAACTATGTTACACTTGCAGGGATCCGTGGCAACCAGGACATAGATGTTTAGGCAAGGGGAAAATACACTATGTTGAGGTAGTATATGACAGTGAGGAGGAGGAAGATGATGAAGATGATGGTCTTGAGTTTTCATAAGCTAGGTTAAGCATGTAGTTCATTTCAATTTCATCGTGTCTTAACCATAAACAAGAATGTTGCGGCAACCAAGATCACAAGAAGAAACACCATGCACAAGTACACAAGATATATCCTAGGAAACCCTTCTCAGCAAGGGAGAAAAACCCAGCCAAATCCTTTGCTATATTCTTCAAGAGAAAGACCTTTCACCACCAAGAATGACTTAGCACACAAGAGGATGCTTAAGCCCTAGAAGACTAGCGCACCTCTCTTGGGCGCTAGTCTTCT
>SNQJ01S0015396.1:5220-23389 GCA_010110895.2 Picea sitchensis
AATATTATATTATAAAAAGTTTAATTAATAATAAAATACTTACTTAAATTTCCAAAATTTAAAATTTCAATACTTATTAACAATTTACTAATAGTTTATAATGTTTTTCTCAATAAGAAAAAAAATTATATTAGAAAATACAAAAATTATGTTACAAAAATTGTCAATAGAATTCTGTTCAAAATACATTTAATTCTAGAAAATCTGAATAAACTTTTAGATATGTACTTTACACTATTTTATATAGTTTGTATATAATTTTGGCGTTTTTTAAGGTAAAATAATTTTATCCTATAAAATTTGGGTGAATCATTTTTAGAATAGCAAATTTGTTTTTGGTAAAAACCATGGAAAATTAGCCCATAAAAGAAATTTAGCCCCTAAAATCATCCCTAAAAAAAATAGTCCAATTACATCACCCTTATATCATTGCAAATTTATGTGATATCTAATATTTAATAGTTTACAATTTACTAATAATTTATAAATGAATTAATTTGATATTTAATTTTTAAACTTATGAAAATATAACACAAGAATGAAAAAGCATTAAACACATGCCTATAATACCTCATTTATATCTCTCTTCTAGAAGTATTTTTATAAGAAAACAATAATAATTCAAAATAAATTTAAACATGGAAAGAACACATAAAATTTCAAATTACTATACAATATTATCCATTTCAAATATATCCATTTGGAACATCTCTCTAAAATGCACTTTGCCAAAATTGCAAACAATAGAACCAATAATAAATATGGAATACAATTGGGTCAACGTAAGGGTCACGTGTCGCGATACTTATTAGTCCCTGCCGTAGGCATAGAGGGACTATAACGATCGATAATTCATTGACTTCATATTAGTTTGTCCTTTGACCATAAATATTTGCATATTATCTATTGTTGGAACCAGGGAACTGAAAACATCGATTTTTATATAACAAAAAGTATCATATTTGTCATGATCTGATTGGACAACGGAATGGAGGTCTTATTGTCGGACTCACTATTCCCAATGTTATATATGTTGGCATATCCAAAGTATTTGATCATATATGGTCTTTTTGAATCATATATTTTCTTATGCATTGGTCGAAGGTGGATTAATGCTAGCATTAGTTCGAATGTTTGGTTTAGCATTTTCTGTTAGGTAAATTTATGACAATGTTTGATATGCTGGCATATCCAAAGTTTGGCCTTCGAATACATTCTCTACTGTTCGAACTATTGTTACATAAATTATAATAAATTTTTTGGATACGTCAAAGACCTGCCACATTGCATTTTTTTCTTAAATGTTTATAGGGCATTTATGAAAGACTTAAATGTTTACCTAACAGGCTTGGCATCGTTGAATGTTTGTTTGGCAGGCTCGTTACAATACATTTCCTTCTGTTTTATTTATTTATATGCTTCAACGTCATTGTTGGTTCACTGATTCATGCTTGTTTTTTGCATCTCCATTGATTTCTTAATTACCTGTTGTTGTTGTTCTTCTTTGGCTATTCATGTTGTTGCAGTTTGCACGTTTGGGGTTCTGCAACCGCGATTGGAACTGTTTCATTCCTGGTGGGTTGGTTGTTGCTTGCTTGTTTGTCCGTTGTGTGCTTTTTATTGTTATTTGATTTGACTTTGCAGGGCTAGGGTCCTGCGACTGCGGTTGGGCCTTTTGGTGCTTCTTAACTAGTTTGTTATCTGATGCTTGTTCTTGTTTGCCTAGGGTTTTCAATGTTGGGATGATGCATCCGCGGTTGGATCTGTTGTTACATTATTTTGCAGTGGACTCTCTATAAAATACTATTAAGATAAAATAACATACAATTTTTTTTGCAGTCGATGTAAATTGCATCTCTTACACGTTGAAGCAGAGTTTGTCGGCCTCAAACTATATTTCATAGCTGGCAATGTTTTTTCCATGGTTTATGTCTTACTATGGTTTCATATTTATGAGAGTAAGTTTTTTTGTGTGAGCGATATAGTTGTTCTCTCCCTTTTTTTCCCTCTTGTAAACTGCATTTCTGGTTCTATAGTTTCTCACGTTTCTGTGGTCATTCTGACTGACCGCCATTCGCAGCTCGTGTTCGATGTATACATCTTGCACCCAGAACTTTCGTTCTCTACAATTCTACCCCGCACTCCTCTAAGTCACAACTGTGCCTCTGCCTGCAATGAGTTTGTCTATCCTACCTACCTTTCCATACTTAGTCGAGTTTTCAAAGTTTGGCGGGTTGATGGGTTTCCAGGTTCAGAAAATTTAAAAGAATTTGTCGCTCCTGTCCATCCTTGCTACCTTCCGCCCTTCCCAATAGACATTAATTATTCTTTGAAAAGTCACAACCGGTCAGACAGGTTCGAAAAGATTGGCTTTAATAAGCGGAAATCTCGAGGACGTCTCCCATTAAAATGAATAGACATGCGAATATTATAGGATATGGTCATTTCTTTTGCCTGCATTTTAAATTTGCAAAAAAAAAATTGCCTCTTTTGGTTTTCTTAAAGGCTTCGACATAGTGCATGAATGTGTCAACCACAGAGGCCTTGACGTCATGTCCCTCTTTAATATTGTGCATGTCTTAGATGTCATATTTGAGAATCTGATCGGATATGGGAATGTTAATACATGCTATTAGTCAGTATTCAACGTATGTATTCGAAAATATTAGCATTAATAAGCGAAAATATCGAAAACATCTGTCATTAAAATGAATTAACAAAAAATATATGGAAGATCATCCAATGTTTCTTTTAAATACTTGTTGCCATTTCTCTCTATCATCAGAGAATTGCACTTTATCATGCCTTCACTCTAATGGTCCTGGTCATGGACATGTAAGACAACTTAGAGATGCAATTGAGGCCCAGATGAAAGAAGAAAGACTGGTTTTATATGACGTGAGCTTTGAATAAAAAAAAAATATCTATTATCCAACAGAAACTTAGAGAAGACGAAAAAAAAAGAACAAGTATCTTCTGGTTGGTGTTCTCCCTGTATTCGATTCTTTGGTTGGTTGAAAAGGTTTCCTGGAGATTTGTTTGTTGAATTTTTTTGTTTTCTTGCTGGGAGTTGTAATGGATTTTCAGGTCATGTGCAAAATACTTCTTTGTTGAAGTATATAGTTTCTTCCAACAACACATATTTGGCAAGTGTATCGATTTCTACAGATCACACAAGAATTTCTCTTCCTTGGGGGAATCACACTTACTGTGGCTTGAAAAATGGTCTGTGATGTTCGTAAACGATGAAAAATATTACTCCTTTTTTTAATGTAACTAGAGGCGGGTAACAGAAACTGTATGGGTAGATAAAATGACATATTATCACTACAAAAGTTTCTATTTCAAAGTTTGTTGAGCTACTTTTGGGTGTGGTAACCGACTTGATAGAAATCCATGTTCTTTGTCAAATTTTGTTCGGTTTACTCTGGATGTAGTTGCATACTCCACATATTTGGTGTCACCTCCAAACATTCCATACCTTTCTGTGGGCCACCATATTTTCCACCGCTATGACGAAATATATATTCTGATGAGATCTGCAACATTTGATACACTTTCTAGATCTGTGCTGATGTGTTCTACAACATTTGATACAATTTCTAGACCTGTGCTTCCCGAAGAATCCATGTACTTCAACATAATAACATTTTGCAGCTGGCTTGCACGTTCCTTCCAATTTACTGTAATAAAACAAAGAAGTTCAACATACAAATCTTCATGTAGGATTTTCAACCAAACAGATGATCCAATATAGGGAGAATAACAGTCAGAACATACTTGAATTTTTTTCCCATCCCATAGCTAATGTACCATAAAACGACTCCCTCGACTTTGAATTTGGCCTGGATCACATTTCTAAGTTGTCTCGGATGTCAATGGTTATGAACATTACAAAGAAAGCACCTTAAACCCCAATTTTTCGATGGCAGAGGGAAATTAATACTTGACAAACAATGGAATGTTGAATAACTAGCCATTGCAAATAGGACATATCTGGAAGAGACAAGCTATTCAAAAAACTGGGATAGATCTAATTGGCAGCACCAATTAAGTCCAAAATTGGAAATTGATATTCAACTCATTTTTTATGAATATTTTCAATGTACATATTTTTTCTGGTCGGCGACAGGCCAAATCGCAATTATTGTGGCAAATACTCTCAGATATATTTTGTAACCCATATTATTTGAATATAGAATCATTGCGTTTTTTTTTTTTAAGTGTTTTCCAATCTCTGGTATTCTTTTCATTTTATTTTGTACCTTTTTTCCCTGTGTGTCGTTAAACATGGACGCCAAGATTTTCTTTCTGCTCATCACTACTTCAATTTAAATAAAAGGTTGCTCTGTTTGTTTCTTACATTTTACATTGAAGAATAGTTTTTCATAGGCCATACTTCTGTGGTGCAGTCCCTATACTTAAAGAAAGAAATTGGAGGACCCGTCCTGCTTTCATTCTTTGGGACCTGTAAATAGAATGAATTAATGACTTACAACAAGACAACTCAAGTGTTGATGCAATGTTCCTGTTCAATATCTTGCATATATTGCAGCTTCTTCTGTTGGAATAAATATAAAAAATTCCTCTTGGGAAAAACTTAGCCAATTATCTGGCCATCGGGTCCCGGGTTTGCGGTATTCAACAACTATGTTCCCTGTTCCGTCATATACATCTTGCAACCAAAGAGCTTCCATGATCTGCAATTTATGCTTTAACTAGTGATAACTCACCAGGGGTTCGAAAGCTTCGCATTAATAAAGGAACGAATGAAGCTGCCTTAATTACTTAAATCACACCAAATTTTCATTACATTTAATTTAATTTAGATATTAATGTTTATGAATATTCGACATTTTCTCATGTCATTACAAGGAATACAAGATGAATAGATGATAAGGAGTTTATCTCGTTGAAACCACAATGCAAATTCATGTTTCTTGTTACGTTATATACATCTTGCAGTCAAAAATTTCGTGGTTTCAACGAAATTTGCGAACCCAAGAGCATCCTGCAAATTGGGAGATCATTTACATATGAAACATAAACAATCCATTGATATATATTACTATGGATACTATTCAAATAAATATCAAAAATTTCTCCAATAATACATATTAGTATGAATACTATTAAAATAGATATCAAACCTTTCTCTTGGCCAATACTTAGCCAATTATCTGGCCACTAGGCCCCGGGTTGGCGGTATCGAACACCTATGTCCCCTGTTCTTTCATATACATCTTGTAGCCAAATAAATTCAATGATCTGCAGTTTATGCTTTTACTAGTAATAACCCACTAGGGGTTCGAAAACATTGCTATTAATAAACGAAAAAAAAGGTTTTTCGACTGTCAGATACTTATCTCTTTTCCCCTTTTCATTTTCCCATCCATTATCACTTTCTGGTTTTATACTTAGTCGCCTTTCTATAATCAGCGGTTGCAGGGTTCACGGGCTGACATATCTTCATCTCCATCTCTATCTTCACATGATGAATCCGATCGACCATTGTTCCTTTTCATACTTAGTCAATTGTATGGCCGCGGTGGCCAGGTTGGCGCATACAGACTCGCCTTTTCTTCTTCTCTCTTGTTATCGCTTTCTGGATATATACTTAGTTTCCTTTCTATGATATCTGGTTCCAGGGTTGGCTGGCTGACATGTCTTCATCTCCATCTATATCCTCACATGATGAATCCGACCGACCGCTGTTCCTTTCCATACTTAGCCAATTTTATGGCCGTCGTTTCCGGATTGGCACTTATGAACTCGGTTATTTATTATTCCATTATATACATCTTGAACTCAAAACATCTATGATCTACAATTCCACTGTGGGTTCCTCGTATACATTAACTTTGTTCAAAGTATCTGTCGCTGCCTTCCATCCCCACCAACTTCGTGTCCTTCCTGATATACATTAACTATGCTCTTACTAGTGAAAACTGGACACACTTGTACGAAATAATTGGCGCCTACTGCTCCTCTATATACAAATTGACAACTGGACTCTGACATTGTCCCCTCTTCTGTGTTACACATTATGCATTGAAAAGTTCCGAACTATACAATTTGGACACTAGGGCCTTGCATCCTCTAAAGAAACCTTGAGACCGTATTTTGGATCCTCGTGTTGGCAGGTTGACGAAAAATCCAAGTCCTAGTCAATGTTTCCTGTTCTGCCCATCCCAGTACTTCTTTCTAGTTATGCAACACCAAAGGTTTAATACTAGAATGACATCATGCAAAAAGCGTGAAAATATTGTCATTAATAAGAAAAAGTTGGGACAACAAACCATCCCTAGATAAGTTGTCTAGAAACATGCAAAGAAGATCTTGCTTAGCGAAAGAAAGTCCCAACCAATGTTTTTGTGTTCCATACTTGCACACTTTTTCCATTGCGGGTTACCGGATTTACGACCTCAAAATTGTGTTTTGAATTTTTGGTGAGTTGAAAAGAGCGCCCAGAGTTCTAAAATATACAATTTGTCCGCAGGAATGTATAAAAACTCTTAATTCTCTTCCCCCCCCCTCTATTATCCCTTTATGGTTCTATATTTAGTTGTAGCTATATGATCATGGCCTCATGGATTCACAAATTGGAAACTCTTTATATATATATTCATACCATGAGCCCGATTGACAACAGTTCCTTTCGATACTTCGCCAATTATGTAATCACTTGGTCTCAGATTTGTGATAACCAACACCTATGTCCCCTGTTCCCTCATATACATCTTGCACCCAAAGAAATTTCGTGATCTGCAATTTATGCCTTTACTGGTGAGAACTCAACACGGGTTCGAAAGGATTTGCATTAATAAGCAAACAATAGATGTTCTTCTCTGATATACTTATTTCTTTTTCCGTTGTCTTCTTCCCATGTATTATCGCTTTATAGTTATATACTTAGTTGCCTTTCTATGATCGTGGGTTCCGACATTGGCGTGTTGACATATCTTCATCTCCATCTATATCCTCGCATGAGGAATTCGACCGACCACTATTCCTTTTCATACTTAGTCAATTTTGTGCCTGCGGTTGTTGGGTTGGCACTTTCAAACTCTGCTACTTCTTGTTCCGTGGTATACATTTTCCACTCAAAATTTTTCGTGATCTACAATTCCACCGCAGACTCCGTCCTTTTTCCCTTTTTTTCTTCCCGTGTATTATGGGACTATAAAGTATGGACATGATATTTTAAAGAGCATGTACAGAGTCTGCATTCCATACAAAGCCAATTTTTGGATCGCGGGTTCTCGGGCGGGCGGGCTCAAAATTGTCCTCCATTGTTTCATGCCCTACAAATAGCACCCAAAATTCTGTGATATACAAATTGAATGTAGAATTCCCAGAATTCTACATTCCATATGAATTCGACCGACCATTGTTCCTTTTCATACTTAGTCAATTTTATGCCCGCAGTTGCTGGGTTGGCACTTTCGAACTTTGTTGCTTCTTGTTTTGTGATATACATTTTCCACTCAAAATTTTCATGATCTACAATTCCACCGCAGACTCCTTCATCCTTTTTCCCTTTTTTTCTTCCTGTGTATTATGGGACTATAGAGTATGGACATGAGATTTTATAGAGCATGTATGGACTCTACATTCCATACGTAGCCACTTTTTGGATCGCGGGTTCTTAGGCAGGCAGGCTCAAAATTGGCCCTCCATTGTTTTGTGCCCTACAAATAGCACTAAGAATTCCACGATATACAAATTGACAAGCAGACCTGTGGGCTAGCTGGCTCAACATTGCACTTATTTTCAATACTAAATTAGCTCTTACTAGTGACAAATGGACATAGTGGTATGAAATAGTTGGCATCACACCCTTGGCAATATATAAATTGACTACCGGCTTCTGACATCATCTTCTCTTCCATGTCACAGATTATGCATTCAAATGTTCCGATTGATACAATTTGAATGTTGGGCCCTTGCGTCTTCTAGAGAGACCTTGTCATGCTGTTTTGGATCCTCCTGTTTCTAGGTTCATGAAATGTCCAATTCTTGGATACTATTTTAGGTTGGCCTTTTCGAATTCTACTGGTTCTTCTTCCGTAATATACATCTTTCACTTGAAATTTTTGTTCTCTACAATTCCACCGCACACTCAACCCTTTTTCCCTTTTATTCTTCTCGTGTGTTATTTCCTTCTGGTTATATACTTAGTTGTCTTTCTATGATCGTGGGTACCAACATTGCCAAGATGACATATCTTCATTTCCATCTATATCCTCACATGACGAATCCGATCGACCGATATTCCTTTCTATACTTAACCAATTTAATGGCCGCGCTTGTCAGGTTGGCGCTTTCAAACTCTATTGCTTCTTGTTCCATGATATAGATATTGAACTCAAAACTTCCGTCATCTACAATTCCACCACGGATTCCTCGAACTGGCAAGATTCATTCTACCACGGTTCATAAATGTTTCAAAGTATTTGTCGCTGCCTTCCATCCCCACTAACTTCATGTCGTTCCTAATATACATTGGTTGTTCTCTTACTAGTGAGAACTCAACACAATGGTATGAAATAGTTGGCATCCGACCCTCAACAATATATAGATTGACTACCAGGTTCACATCTTATACTCAAAATTTCCATGATCTACAATTCCACCACGGACTGCTTAGTCCTTTTTCCCTTTTCTTCTCCCCGTGTATTATGGATTTCTGGTTATATACTTAGTCGCCTTTCTATGATCGTCGGTTTCAACATTGGCAGGCTGACATATCTTTATATCCATCTATATAATCACATGAAAAATCCGATCGACTGTTGTTTCTTTCCATACTTAGCCAATTATGTGGCTACGGTTTACAGGTTGGCACTTTTGAACTTTCTTGCTTCTTGTTCTATGATGTACATCTTGCACTCAAAACTTTTATGATCTACAATTCCATTGCGACTCCTTGAACTCACAAGCTTCACGCTACCACGGTTCACAAATGTTTCAAACTATCTATCGCTGCCTTCCATCCCCACTAACTTCTTGTCCTTCCTAATATACATTGGTTATGCTCTTACTAGTGACAACTGCACACACTAATATGAAACAATTCACATATGCCCCTTCACAATATACAAATTGACTACCGGGTTCCGACATCGTTCCCTCTTCCATCTTACATATTATGAATTGAAATGTTCCGAACGATACAATTTGACCGTCGGGACCTCACGTCTTCTGGGGAGACCTTGTCAGCCTATTTTGGATCCTCATGTTGACGGGTTCATGAAATCTCCAACTCTTGGTCACTGTTTTGGGTTGGCGCATTTGAACTCTATTTCTTCTTGTTCCATGCTATACTTATTGCACTCAAAATTTCCGTGATTTACAATTCCATCGCAAAATCCTTAAGTCCTTTTTCCCTTTTCCTCTTCCCATGTATTATTGCTTTGTGGTTATATACTTAGTCACTTTTCTATGATGGTGGGTTCCAACGTTGGCGGCCTGAAATATCTTCATCTCCATCTATATCCTCACATGATGAATCCAACCGACCATTGTTCCTTTCCATACTTATCCAATTTTATGGAAGCGCTTGCCAGGTTGGTGCTTTCGAACTCTGCTACTTCTTGTTCCATGATATACATATTGCACTCAAAATTTCCGTGATTTACAATTCCACCACAAACTCCTTAGTCCTTTTTGCCTTTTCTTCTTCCCATGTATTATTTCTTTGTGGTTATATACTTAGTCTCTTTTCTATGATCGCGGGTTCTAGTGTTGGCGGGATGACATATCTTCATCTCCATCTATATCCTCACATGACGAATCTGACCGACCGCTATTCCTTTCCATACTTAGCCAATTTTATGGCCACAGTTGACGCGTTGACGCTTTCCAACTCTGCTACTTCTTGTTCCATGCTATACATCGTGCACTCAAAACTTCCATCATCTACAATTACACCGCGAACTCCTTGAACTCAAAATCTTCACTCTACCATGGCTCACAAATGTTTCAAAGTATTTGTCGCTACCTTCCATCCCCACTAACTTCCTGTCCTTCCTGACATACATTAATTATGTTCTTACTAGTGATATACAAATTTCCCTCTGGGCTATCCTACCATACCTTCTTCGGTGTTACATGTATTGCACTCAAAAACTTATGAGACATACAATTTGACCCTGACGCCCTCACCTCCAACGGTTGTACCTTGTAACCCTATTTTGAAGCTACTTTTTCCCATACCCACGACCTTCATACTTTCTTAGTATGAAATTAGAAACTTGTCATGGTAACAACTGACCATACATGAATTATCAACATTGTCATTAATGAGTGAAACACTCGAGGAGATCTCCCATTATTATGCATTAAACTAATATCTTCGGAGAGTTATTTTGTCCCTTCCGATTGTTCATCTCGAACACGCATCATCGTGTTGGCCCACTCAAGAAATATATAATGCTTAATAGCTCATTGTCGTATCCACCATGTTTGCATTTCTATGTATGCAATTACTAGTGTTTAATGATAACAACGCATCATGCAACAACCGTCCAAATTGTCATTAATGAATGAAAGTCTCGAGGATATCTCCCATTCACATGCATTGGACCAAGATTTGCGCAGGGTTATATTATCCCTTCCAACTTTTCATTTCATTCATCGTCTGGAGCAAACAAATGTTCTTGTAGACTTATGGTAGTAGGTCGACATCAGTTTTGTGGAGATACAGTAAATATCTTCGGACATCAGGACCAGAACTTTGAGTGGTCCAGGGCATACTTTTACTATTCATACCATTCCACCCAGAACGAAGTGATTTGGACCTCCAAGATCGCTCATGCAGGCTGTGTCCTGGAGGTTTTTGACTGTAAGGAGGTTGTCTCTTGGTGCACCAAAAAATATATTCCAAGCCAAAGAATTATTCCACTGCGTGACCATTCTCCTGTTTCTTTGTCACCTCAGGTCTTCCACAAGATGTTAAAATTGTCGTAGCCAACATTAATGTTCAGAGGAAAAGACTACAAGAAGTTCCTACAAAAACATGATAATGGGTTAGAAATCTTGGCCAAGTTCCTCAAAGACCCAACAACAGTTCCTCAAGATATCACAAAGTTGCAGGTAAGTTCCTTTAGAAATCCATTCCGGGAAATTGCTTGGCTGTTTACAAGAATAGCGAGACAGACATCCACAACAAGCATTTCCAATATAATTATTTATATTTTGTACTTCACAGTCAAGGAACAATTCATTTTCGATTGGGGGAAGCTAATTTCCATTGAGATCTGTTCCTAGTTATCATAATTCAAAGAATCGAATAAATTTTATATGTCATCCTACTTGATTTTCACAATAGTGCATTGTTGTCCATTTCCAAAACTTTCTCTTCCCAATAAAATAAATTTTGGATTCGACCCAATAACATTGTGGTACCAGGCCCTGTGGAGGTACAATGCCTCCCATTGTTTTTATGAAATTTTTAATGTCTTTGTCTCAGTTTTCAAAGATTTGTTGTTCGGGAAGGATGCTCCCCAGATGTCTGTCCAGGCAATCAAGTTTTTGAATAAGAAGGGCACACTTGAACAAAAAGAAAATCATAGTGTACTCATGGTCTTTGGCTCTAAGGAAAATATTTCTTTCCTTCCATGCCACATCACAGACAATATGTTTGTTGAAGAAATGGCAAGGCAATACAACCACTGGTTGATTTTTTTCCATGACAAGAAAATAAAACAGTTCATTCCTCTTCCCTAGAAAGTTGGAGACTTCGTGTGTAGAAATGTCAACAAGAATGACAAATTTTCCGTCCATTTCAAGAAATTGAACCTAACGTATGCTGAAAGGCTAAAAGGGTTCGACCCTAATGGGATTTTTCGAGAACATTTACTGGAAGTTGGCTTTAATAACTCTTTTATCCATAGAAACCTGACAGAAGACAGGGACAGTGACAACAACAATGTTGCTTCTAGAAATTGCAAAGAAGATACATTTCAAAGCGCAACTGAATTGTACAGACAACAGGGAAAAGTATCCAGTGAGATGAGTGCCCAGTCACCTGCCAACACTCCCAAGAGCACAACATCATGGAGAATCGCTTCAACGACCCACCCCAGTAAGAAATCAACCCACAAATCTTGAAATGGAGGAGGAGATAAGAACCCTCCTTGCATAAAAAGTGATAGTTCTCACAAAATTCCACTGATGAAGAAGAGAAAAAACAATGCAGGGCAGGCGGACGAACCCGAAATTCAAAGTGAATAGGTGAAAATTGAAATTGAAACTGAGCACATGCACAAAATTGGGTCGTCTGCAGTGGAAATAGCTAAGACCAAATTTTTTGACGAAGATGAATCCTTCGTATTGCAGAGCGCTATTTTTGACAACCAATCTAATAGTATGGTCATTGAAAAGAGAGATGTAACAAACAGGAAAGGAAAATCTCGCATAGAGATTAACTTTAGGAAAATGTGGTCGTCCCAAATCTCCCTATTTCACTAAGTAACCAGTGATTCTCTTCATGATTCCATTGGAGGAATTAAAGAAGAAAATGCCAGAGTGAAAGAACGCCTCAATGAATTTGAGAAGGCTTTCATTGCAACCCCATAATTTGCCATTCCTTTAGAAAAAAATGTGCCTGCTACCACTGCATCCAATATGAAAGTATCCTCTACCCTCCTTGCATGCTCTAGAGCCCTTGTAGAGAATAACATCAACAAAAGAATGCATCTAGTTACTGAAGCCTGGGAAACATCGCAAAATTTGGTTTCCTTCAAAAAGAAGGAAAATGATTTGCTCGAACATTTGGAGCCAAATTTTTAAAATGATTAGTGTTTTTGTGAAGAGGTGCTGACCCATTTTTCCAACCATGTTGTCAACACATCAGAACTGAAAAGAAGACAAGAGAAACTCCCCTCCCCAAAGCGAACCAAAAAAGTAAAAGCATGATGGCAAAAGAAAGTTAAGAACCTGGAGCTCATTATCGAATCATGTAAACAAGCCATATCAGAAAAGGAAGATTTATTCACAAGCCTGATCCAAATAGACTTAGCCGGAAGTACCAACGAGTTTCAAGACCCAAACGTAATTCTCAAATCCTTGAAAATCACCAAAGAAGCCTTCCATGAACAACTTGATATTTTAAAGGGGTTTTCTTTCGAAACATTTTACAGCATAGTTGAACATCATGTAGATGAGCTCGAGCACTAGGTATTGGACTATGCGGTACACAATGAAGAAATTGAACAGAGTCTGCATAGTATTTCAATGGATCTAAGGAAATTAGAAAAAGACCTTTACAACATAGAAATCCGGGATGAAATCAACATGGCCCCCATTAGAAGCTACATCGAAGAATGGTTCCAAGAGAGAATGGATAGCCTCATCAAGGAAGGGAAACAACCGGTCGACACAACTCCACTGACCATCGACAACATAAAAAAAATGCATCGGCTTCATAGTAAGTCTATACTGGCATCTTGTTTTCTTTATCAATCCAGTTTAAGTCTATACTGTCATCTTGTTTTCTTTATCAATCCAGTTATTACCTGTTTAAATAGAAAATTGTAACCAAAGACTCATAACTTCCAATTTCTTCTTTTCAGGTCTTCCTCTCTACCGTTGTGCACTTATTCTTTCGACATTCCTAATTCTTGTACTTATTTATTTTTATGGTCCATGGGAGCCCCAATCCTAGTCTATATGAAAAATGCATTTAAATTTCCAGAAATATGTAACACACATTATTATTTTTTGATAAATTTCAAAGAAAATTGATTCAGAATGCCTTTATTGTATGCTAAATTTTGGGTGTCCAAGAACCTTTCTTATTTGTTCAAAAGAAAACTAATTTGGGAATGCTACATTTTTTGTTTCCTATTGTATGCTAAATTTGTTTTTCCCAGGAACCTTTGTTGATATAACAAACGTTACTACTTTCAAAGAAAACTAATTCGGTAATGCCTTTGTTGCATGACATTGTTACTATTCTATTGTTTTAAAGAAAACTAATTTGGAAATGATAATTTTTGTGTTTTTTTCCACTAACCTATGTAACATACAATATTTCTATTATATTGTATGCTACATTTTTTTTGTCCAGGAACCTTTTAAATGTTCTTGTAACAAACATTCTTACTAGGAACCTTATTATTATTGTACACTAAATTTTTTTGTCTGGGCTCCTTTTAAATCTTTCCCGTACTATCAAACTTAGATACTGGGAACCTTTATTGATGTACCATACATTAATACTTTTTGATAAATTTCAAATTAAACTAATTTGGGAATACTAAATTCTGCATGGATACCACATGTACTTCAACTTCCTACCCACGTGTCTGTACTCGGTCACATTTATTCCCATTACAACCTAGCAGGGACTACGCTGCCATGCAACACTTGTTCTCCCCATTTTCTATATTCTATGTAAGAAAAAACAAATTCATTTTCGAGAGATTGAAGGGTACAACATTGCCTTTGAAGTAACAATGCAAATTCCATGTGGTCAAAAGGAATATGTTGGACAATGCAATACAACCAAGACACACACTTCCATTATCAATCAATAGTCGACGTCGATACCCACGAATAAGATTTTGTAGAATAAGAATCATTTTTTTGTTTTTTAATAAATGTTTAATAGTGTACTTGGTTGAAAGTTAATTTATTTAACAAGTGTTTCATGGCATCATATTCAGGTTGGAATGAGAATAAATGCACGTTGAAGTACATGTGGTATCCATGTAGAGGATGACTTTGGCCATTGGATTCAAATATAATAGACCCAACATATTTTTTTATTTTTTTTTAGTATTTCTGAATTAGTTTTCTTTGAAATTTATCAAATATGAAAAAAGGACAAGGAAACACACACAATAAACATTCAAATATAACATACACAATTTCTGGACATCCAACATAGTTTTCTTTGAAATTTATCAAAAAATAATAATGTCTGTTACATATTTCTGGAATTTGTTCCATATTTCTGGGAATTTAAATGCGTTTGTCATATAGACTGGGATTGAGGCTCCCGTAGACCATTAAAATAAATAAGTACAAGAATTAGGACTGTAGAAACAAGAACTGCACGACAGTAGAGAGGAAGACCTGAAAATAAGAAATTGGAAGTTATGAGCCTTTGGTTAGAGATTTCTATTTAAAGAGGTAGAATAACTAGATTGATAAAGAAAAAAAGATGACATCAGTATAGACTTACTATGAAGCTGATGCGTTTTTGTTGTTGTCATCCACAGTCACTGGAATTGTGCCAACCAATTGTTTCCCTTCCTCGATGAGGTTTTCCATTCTCCATTGGAACCATTCTTCAATGTAGATTCTCATGGGGGCCACATTGATTTCATCCTGGATTTCTATGTCGAAAAGCTCATTTTCTAATTTCCTTAGACCCATAGAAATATTGTGCATAGCCTGTTCAATTTCTTCATTGTGTGCTGCATAGTCTGCATAGTCCAATAACCAGTTCTCGAGCTCATCTACACGATATTCAAGGATGCCATAAATTATTTCTAAAGACAACCCCTTTAAAATATCAAGTTGTTCATCGAAGGCTTCTTTGGTCATTGACAAGGATTTGAGGACTAAGTTTGGGTCTTGAACCTCGTTGGTGCTTCCGGCTAAGTATATTTGGGTCGAGATTTTGAATAATTCTTATTTTTCTAATATGGCTTGTTCACATGATTTGACAATGAGTTGCAGGTTCTTAACTTTCTTTTGCCAACATGATTTTAATTTTTTGATCCGCTTTGGGGAGGGGAGATCCTCTTGTCTTATTTTCAGATCTGATTTGTTGATGGCATGGTTGGAAAAAGGGGTCGGCATCTATTCACAAAAATGTTGATCATTTTTTAAATTTATTTGCAAATGTTCGTGCAAATCATTTGCCCTCTTTTGAAAAGAAGCTATATTTTGTGATTTTTTTGAGGCTTTAGTAACTAGCTTCATTCTTTTCTTGATGTTATTCTCTACAAGGGCTCTACATGATGAGAGGAGGTTGGAGGATAATTTTAACTTGGTTGCAGGGGAAGAAAGCACGGTTTTTTCTAAAGGACTGGAAAACTCTGGGGTAGCAATGAAAGCCTCCTCGAATTCCTTGACGCGATCTTTCAGTATGCATTCTCTGTTTCATTTCCTACAATGGAATCATCAAGAGCATCACCGGTTACATGGTGAAATAGGGAGATTTGGGATGGCCACATTTTCCTAAAGTTAATCTCGGTATGAGATCTTCCTTTCTTATTTGTTACATCTCACTTTTCCATGACCATATTTTTAGATTGGTTGTAAAAAACAACGCTATGGAATACAAAGGATTCATCTTCATCAAAAAAGTCGGTCTCAGCTATTTCCATTGCAGAACTATGGTGGATCGTGTCTGCAGATGGGACAACTTTGTGCATGTGCTCAATTTCAATTTCAAGTTGCATATGTTCACTTTCAATTTCGGGTTTGTCCGCCTGTCCTACAATGTTTTTTCTCTTCTTTGTTAGGGGAACTTTGTGAGAACTATCAATTTTTGTGCGAGGAGGGTTCTTATCTCCTCCTTCGTTTCAATATTTTTGGGTTTCTTTCTTACTGGGGTGGGTTGTTGAAGAAATGCTCTGTGATTTCATTCTCTTGGGAGTGCTGGCGGGGTATTGGACACTCTTCTCACCGGATAGTTTTCTCCGTTGTCTGTACAATTCAGTTGCACTTTGCAATGTCTGTACGTCGCAATCGCTAGAAGAAGGATTGTTTTTGTCACCATGTCTATCTTTGGTCAAGTGTCTATGGATAAAAGAGCTTCTAAAGCCAACTGCTAGTAAATGTTCTCAAAAAATCCCATTAGGGTTGAAACCTTTTAACCTTTCAACATACGTTAGGTTCAAGTTCTTGAAATTGCCTGTGAATTCGTCAATCTTGTTGACGTTTCTGCACACAAAGTCATCGACTTTCCAGGGTAGAGGAATGAACTGTTTTTTTTTTCTTGTCATGGAAAAAATGAAACCAGGGGTTGTATTTCCTTGCTATTTTTGTAACAAACATCTTTTCCATGATGTGGCATGAAAGGAAAGCAATATTTTCCTTGGAGCCAAAGACCATTAGTACACTTTGATTTTCCTTTTGTTCAAGTGCCCCCTTCTTGTTCAAAAACTTGGCTGCCTGACCAGACATCCGGGGAGCATCCTTCCCTAACAATAAATCTTTGAAAACTGAGACAAAGTCAATAAAAACTTCATAAAAACAATGGGAGTCCTTGTGCCTCCACAGGGCCTGGTACCACAATGTTACTGGGTCGAATCCACAATTTATTTTCTTGGAAAGAGATAGCTTTGGAAACAGACAACAATGCACTATTGCAAAAATCAAGTACGATGACGTATACAATTTATTCGATTATTTGAGTCGTGACAACTAAGAATAGATTTCAATGGAAATTAGCTTCCCCCAATCGAAAATGAATTGTTCCTTGATAGTGAAGTACAAAATATAAATAACTATACGAGAAATTCTTGTCGTGGATTCCTATCTATTACACATTATTTTGGTCACTCTAGTGATGTCTCTACAGTTATGTGTTCAGGCTCTCATAAGGAATTTTTGCTTGAGAAAAGTGACTACTGTCTTCTTCCACATAACATATTTTTAAGATGAGTTTGCAGGTTGACTATGTTGTAGGGTGCGAGAATCTTGATTTTCGTAGGCAACCCTATAACTAGCCTCCGAGGTGTTCACTGTCTGCTCTATAGGTAGGTTTTGAACCTGTTTTGAAGCTTGAAAGGAAGATGAAGTTACGAAGGTTCTAGAAGAGTATCTTCTAAAAAATGAGTTGGCATTCGCATGGTTTTCATCCTACTGACTTCTCATATTTAGTGGGATCATCCTCATCCCTTTAACCATCTCTCCTTCTCCTATATAATGAAGGGTTTGATTGAATGGATAATTGATGAAAGAATTGTGTGAAGAACCCTATTTGGATTGAAGCTTGAAGACTCTATTTGTCTATCAAGTTGTAATGGATCTTCTTCATGCAAGCATAGAGCAAGTGTGTGTGTTGGAACCAAGGACCACTGAAAGGAAGCTTGCGACATCAAAGCGATCTGGTTGTATCTTCTACTTTCATTTAATATAATATAGTGGGATGTCCCTTTCCCATAAAATCACTCTTATTTTATTGCATAACTCCTTGATCATA